>BLBF01020496.1:0-13369 GCA_015471245.1 Laticauda colubrina | reverse complement strand
TAGAATAGAATAGAATAGAATAGAATAGAATAGAATAGAATAGAATAACAGAATGGAAGGGACCTTGGAGGTCTTCTAGTCCAACCTCCTGCTGAAGCAGGAGATCCTATACCATTTCAGACACATGATTGTCCAGTCTCTTTTTTAAAATTTCCTGTGATGAAACTAGAAAGTTGCCTCTTGAAAAAAGCACCTTTGGGACAACCATGACCTTGGTGACTTAGAATCTCCATAGACACACCTGTGATGGAGCATTCACAACTTCTGGAGGCAAGCTGTTCCACTGGTTAATTGTCCTCACTGTTAGGAAGTTTCTCCTTGATCCCAGGTTACATTTCTCTTTGATTAGTTTCCAATTAACACACAGAATCCAGAGCTTTGCATCCAGATCAGGCTGCTCCACTGTATATCCAGCCACATTATAGCTTTGTATATTATGTGAGGGAAGTTTAGATGTATATTATGATCATTTATGGCAAGCATCATGATAACAATAGCAGTATAGCAGCTTCCTTATTTTAAAAGAATAGCAAGTTCCTTGGGGTAGAAGGCAAAGGTGAGGAAAAGTGAGATAATCTCAAGTCCTTTTTCTTTATTTTAAATGGAGCCAACTTCTCTCTCTGTGTGTATGTGTATGTGTGTGCAAAAAAGAGTTTTCTGTACTGATCTTCACTGAAATATGATAGAAAAAAGTTTTACAAAAAGCTACTCAGGGCTTCCCATTAAGCTTGGTGGCTGAATGGTGACTTCAATGCAAATTTCCCCATTCTGGTGACTTATGCCATATCTTATGTCTGACTGCAGTTCTGTGCAGATATCCTAAATATCTGTACAGACATATGACATCCTCTACAGCCAGAGTCAGTGTGTGAAATACAGGATATGCTGACTCAACTCTTTGTATCTTCCATCCACACTATTTGTTTACTCGGACATGTTTGCTGCAGCACTGTGGAATAAACAGCATAGATTCGATCTGTCAGGGGTAAAAAAAAACGGAAAGCACTATTTTCAAATCACTATAAACCTTTGGTGTCTCTCTGATTTTATTATTATTACATTTATATGACACCCATTTCATTGATGACCATCAAATAGCCTTGCCTGAATCTAAACCTGATATAAACTAGAAGTTGGCTCCAATTAAAATAAAGAAAAAGGACTTGATTGTCTCACTTTTCCTCACCTTGGCCTCTCACCCCAAGGAATTTGCTATTCTTTTAAAATAAAGAAGCTGCAATGTTGCTATTGTTATCATGATGCTTGCCATAAATGATCATAATATACATCTAAACTTCCCTCACATAATATACAAAGGTATAATGTGGTTGGATATGTTGTGGAACTGCCAGATCTGGATGCAAAGCTCCAGACAAACAGTAGGTGGCAGCCAAGAGTTATTGAGTTGTCTTCATCTTTTGCAGCCATCCAGTGGTTGGACTTTGGTAGACCAGATCTGATGCTCTCACTTTGTGTGATATCTGAACCACATATTCAATCAAAGTCAATAATTGATACTCAAAACTAGCCTGGTTTTGGGTGTCTTCTGAACCCAGATGGGGATCAATGATGTCAGCTATGAGGAAGTTTACTGGAATGTGTATATGATAATGGAAAACAAAGGAAAGAGACTCTGCCTAGGAAACAGTCAGATAAGTGAGGCAGGAACCCTCAGTGGCTTAATGGCCAGAGGAAAAACAAATTTGGAAAGACCAACTTAATGGATCAAGCAATTGAAAAGGGTGGCAGGAAGTTTGTACCTTCAAATTTGCAAGTTTCTGTTAATGTAGCGTTATCCTAAATTAGATTTTAGTTCATCTAGTCTTGTTATCTGTCTGGTTCACCTGGGAGTGATAACATAAAGACCATCTTTGTTTTCCTAGATCTGCCATCTTTGTTTTTCTAGCTCTGTTAAGCCCATGTCACAACTGAACCAACGGATGCAAAGAGAATGTAAAACGGACAAAAAACCTTGCCATCCGTTCGAAAACGCGATCTACTCACTGCCTCCATTTTGCTTCCTCTCTATCCGTCTAGCATCCGTTTATTGATGTTTCATCCGCTCCGAAAGTTTTGGGCTGCCCAAAACTTTTGCGCGGAAAATGTATCCAGTTTGTCCGTTCTGCATCCGCTACGCATCCGCTACGCATCCATCACGCATCCGTTACACATCCGCTATATCTGCTTGGCATCTGTTGCGCATCCACTCAACGGATGCAGCACGGAAACAAAGCATTTACAGTGGAAAAAACGTTTGCAGACGGGACCTATCTCGGATATTAAGGATGTCTAGAGGATGCCTAGAGGATGCCTAGAGGATGCAAAGGGACACCTATACTGCCTATAAAAAGGGGGAGCAACTAGTCTGCATCTCACTTTCAGACCAGCAGCCCACCTGTGCAGACCTCTGCAGCCTTCATCTGACTCTTGCTCTTCCACAGCATCCAGTCATGTCCACCGTGGATCGTAACACAGTCCTTTTGGCAGCCACCATCCTTCTGCAACAGTACGAAGCCATCTACAGGCTCTGTGAACTCTACTACGGGAAGAAAAAGAGGCGGCCAAGAAGCGTCTGGGTCCGAAAATGGATCGGGAGAAGAGTAGAGTACGGACTGTACAACAAGCTGCTGGTGGAGCTCAGGAACGAAGACACTCGGGCATTCCAGAACTTCATGAGGATGCCTCCAGCCATGTTTGACGAACTTGTGCAGCGCCTGACACCCAGGTTGACCAAGGCAAACACCAGCTTCCAGCCCAGCCTGGAACCTGGGCTCAAGGTGGCACTGACTCTGCGCCACCTGGCCTCAGGGACCACCTACAAAAGTATGCAGTACGGCTGGAGGTGCCACACAACACCATCAGCATTGTGGTCAGAGAAGTGGTGCAGGCCATCATTGAAGAATACAAGGAGGAGCTCCTCCAGTGCCCCTCCACTGAAGAAGGATAGAAGAAAGTTGCAAAGCAGTGGTATCAGAGGTGGAACTTCCCACACACCGTTGGAGCCATAGATGGCAAGCACGTGGCCTGAAAAGCTCCAGCCAAGTCGGGGTCCACTTATTTCAACTACAAGGGTTTCTTCAGCATCGTCCTCTCCGCCATGGTCAATGCTGACTACAAATTCATGTACATCGATGCTTCGGGCTACGGCTCATCTTCAGATGCCCAGGTATACAATGACAGTCACCTCAAGGAGGGGCTGGAACGCAACCTCATCGTGGGCTTCCCAGATCCAGACCCCCTGCCCAATGACACGCAAGATGTGCCCTACTTCATCATGGGGGATGATGCCTTCTCCCTCAGAACCTACCTCATGAAGCCCTACACTTCCAGACTCCTGACCTGTGAAGAGAGGATCTTCAACTAGAGACTGTCCAGGGCAAGGCGGGTGATGGAGAACGCCTTTGGCATCCTGGCCAACAGGTTCCTGGTACTTCTCACCACCATGCAGCATCGCCCAGAGACCGTGAGGAGGATCGTGGAAGCTTGCTGCATCCTGCACAATCTCATGTGCACCCGCTACCCAGTCTTGCAGAATAGGCTCGTGGACCATCAATAAGGCAATGGGGACATGGAGCCTGGGGAATGGAGGCAAGGGCAAAACCTGATCGACACTCAGGATGTGCAAGGCCACAACAGAGCCTCACGGGAAGGGAAGAAGTAGCGCAACCTCCTGAAACACTGGTGCAACTCCCCAGCTGGAGTGGCGGAGTGGCAAGACAGGATGGTAGATGCTTAATGGATGCTTCCTTCAGACTGTCTCATCACACGGATGAGATTGGGCCATGTATGTTGGGTGGGGCTACAATGAACAGGGTGTTTAATAAGGAGTTGTATTTGTGTTCAAATGTGTGGATCAATGCTTACATTGTTATGGATAAAAAAGGGCCATAGGTGTGGCACCTGGGAGGGTAGACCATACAGTCCCACTATGCTTTCAATGGAGGTTTATCTATCCCACAGCTATTAGCCATTCCAAAGGTATCCCTGCTCATTCCACAGGTATCCCTGCCCACCCCACTGCTATCTTATCCCATCCCACAAGCATGCAAAGGCTTAAGCCAATTCTAAAAGTTTCCACCAAGACTTTTTTTAAAAAAACAAATGAAGCAAGTGTGTGAATCAAAGATAAACTTTATCGAACAACAAGCTGTAAAAAAAAAAATGACCCAAGTCAAGTGTCCAAATAAAGTCCACAGTTAGCCAGCTACCCAGTCTCTGGCACTCTTCTTGGTCACTCGGAGGTGTGCCCAGTCTCAGGGGTGAAGGGTCCAGGTACTCTGGTGGTGGGTGGTGCTGGAGTGCCTGGCCTCGAGAGGACAACAGGGGACGGTGTGTTGAGAAAGCTCTTGGACAGCTGGCTCAGCCCCGTGATGCTGAGAGGTCCTTCCTCCATGCCATGGGGTGTCAGCCCCAGTACTGATGACAGATGTACTGAGGCCGGGATTGGCTGTGGGGTGGAGGAAGGAGTAGTGTAGTGGGGCTGTCTGGTCTGCAGCTGGGTGAGGACTGGCATGGGTGGCATCATTGGCATGGGTGGCATCGCTGTCGTCGGTGGCATCTTTGGCTTGGGTGGCATCACTGTCGTCGGTGGCATCATTGTCGTGGGTGGCATCGGTGGCATCAGTGAAACAGGTGGCAACGGTGTCGCCCGATGACTCTGTGCCTGGACTGGGAAGGGCTGCTGCCTGTGCTGCTGAACCTTCTGGTAGCCGTAGCCCTGGTAGGTGAGGCCCTGTGGGAAGCCTTGGAATGGGAGGGACATCACCTGGGGTGGAGGAGCAGACCTGGACTGGGTGGGAGAAGGTTCCTCTGGGTCTGGAGGGTTGTGAAGTAGCTTGGTGATCTGGTCCTTCACCAGCTGGTACTGTGGATCCACCATTTCCTTGAGGGTCTGGTTGACATAGGTGAGGAAGGGCTTGCGGTTGGAGGATAAGGAGTCGATGTGGACCAGCTGAGAGAGGAGATCTATGCTGGTGCGGATGGTGTCCCTGATCTCCAGCAGGACAGTGCGGCTCTGCCCCTCCAGCTGTCCAGCTCTCTTCCTTTCTGCGGAGGCGGAGCTGGGGGGGTGGATGCGGCTAGGACTGTGGTGGACTCGATGTCTCCTTTCTCCCACTTCACCAGGGAGTCCTCTGTGCACTCCACCATGCTTACCACACCTTTCCGCGGGTTCTCTGCTGTGGCAAGCTCCACAGAAACCTGCCTGGAGACAGGGACTGACTCTCAGCCGGAAGAGGACTGGCTCTCAGCAGGCTGCCGGAGAGAGAGGGTCATGAGAGGGGCTGCTGGTGCTCCTAGGTGGTGGACCTCACCCTCCAGGAAGCTGCACCTGGCCATGACCTAGATCTCTCTGTCTGTCAGCTTCACAGTGGCCTGGCCAGATTTCTTCAGGTGCAGCTTCCCGTACCAGGTGTGCATGTGCTTCCATCAGTCGAGGAGCACCTCCGAAGTGTAACCCATACTCTCTGCCCTCTCTCTCCAAGCAGCCTGCTTCCGCTTGGTGTCCCTGTACAGCCGGTGTCCCTTCCGCCACAGATAGTCGTTCTCTCTCAGCCACTCCAGCACCTCATCCTCATGCGCCTCCTCAATATAGTATTGCCTCCTCTCCCGTTGTTTCATACGCCTCTTCCTCCCTTTGGCTGGACCAGATGGGCCCTCATCAGAGGGGCTCCCAGGTAGTAGGGGCTGCTGCTCCACACCACCAGCAGCAGCAGCAGCACCAGCAGAATCATCATCATCATCATCATCATCATCATCATCATCCTCACCAGCAGGATCATAATCAGCAGCAGCAGCAGCAGCAGCAGCAGCAGGACCAGCAGGATCAGGATCAGCAGCAGTAGAGTAAGCACCAGCAGGGCCAGCAAGTCCAGGAGCATGAGCAGGACCAGGAGCACGAGCAGGACAAGCAGGACAAGCAAGACCAGGAGCACGAGCAGGACGAGCAAGTCCAGGAGCACGAGCAGGACGAGCAAGTCCAGGAGCACGAGCAGGACCAGCAGGACCAGCAGGACCAGGAGCAGCTTCAACAGAGTAAGCACCAGCAGAAGCCCCAGCACCAGCAGAAGCACCACCGCCAGGAGCAGCTTCAGCAGAAGCCCCAGCAGAAGCAGAGTCAGGGGCAGGGGGCGGGAGGTTGGCCCTGTCCCTCTTGCCAGGGATGGCGGCAGGTTGCTGAGGCTTTTGCTTCCTCCCCATGGTTGTGGGGTAGCTGGCTGGTAGGAAGCCTGGCAGGAAGGCTGGCAGAAAGCCTGGCAGGCAGGCAGGCAGGCAGGCAGGCAGGCACCAAGGCTGGCTGGAAGGCAGGCTGGCAGGGCAGGCAAGGAACTCGAAGTGTCTAGCAGCAGGTCTTTCCTCGGAATGCTGGCCACGTGCGAGCTGCTTCCCTTTATATCCGGGGGGCTTACGTAATACTTCCCTCCCGCATGCGCAATTAACGCTCGGCATCCGTTCCGCTTCTGCTGTGCATCCGCTAGGCTTCCGCTGTGCATCCACTTTATCCGCTGTGCACCCGCTGTGCATCCGCTTTATCCGTTCGGCGTCCATTCTGCATCCGCTGTATTCGTTCCGCGTCCGCTTCGCTGAGGCCCCCCGGAAGCCCTGTGGTTGCGCCATCCACTCCCATCCGCTTCCATCCGCTGGGCTTCCGTTCCGCATCTGCTTTGCATCCGCCCTGCGTCCTCCCCGCATCCGTGTTGTCCGCTCCGGTTATGCAAATTTTTGCCCCTTTTAAGAGCGGATAACAACGGATGGAACATTTTGCTCGTCCGCTGTGTCCTTTTTGCATCCATTGGCCAGTGTGACATGGGCTTTACTTTCTTCTGCAGAGATGGAAATGGGACTATGAGGACATTTACACAAGGAGGAGAGAGACAGAGAGAGAGACAGAGGCAAAGAGAGAGAGAGATTCCATTCCTATATCCTACGTTCCTTTACACTTCCTTTACAGAGGTAGCTATCTCTGATTAGGAACTTGCTGCAAAAGCTAACATCCAAACAAAGGAGAAACTAACAAGTTACAGTTGAATGCAACCATCCATCGTTGTCTGGAGCTAACCATACTTTGTCTATCCCAATCAAGATGTGGAAGAATCGCAAGCAGAGGAATAAATTATGTGAATCTATAAAGGTGAATCAATGAGATGAAGAGAGAAAAGCAAGCCCCATCCTATGTCCAGGTGTATCTGGAACAGAGACCCAAAGACTGTTAGAAGAAAGAAGCACATCCACCATAAAAATGCTGTGAAGTTTATTTTCTGCCAGTTCTCAACAGGCTTTAAATGGTGGCTTATTAACAAAGTTGCAGCATGGCAAATTGTGAAAACAGCTTTTTGGGGGGGTTTTTGGTCAACCAACAGTGACCACCATTAGAGTCCTAAGGAACTATTTCTTGAATGCATCTCAAAGTAAAGCTGTTTAGTTGGGCATAAAAATAATACATCGATTTGTTCAAAGGAAATATTTGAATCTTTACCTTACAGAGACATGGAGTGGAGTGAAAACTCGGGACATAGATCAGATACATAAATGGCATCTCTATAAGTTAAGTTAAGGTGAAGAAACACAAGGTGCTAGAATTTATTAGCTAATAATATTCAACATACTTTGCCATTAAATTCTTACTCACGTTCGCGAGACGTCACAGTGGCAGTGCAACAGGAAAAAAAAAACATCTGCTCCAGCAGAAATGCAACAGAGATATATGCTCCTTCATGCTCTGAATTAATTATTTGGCTCCATGTAAAAAACATTAATAATTCACTTAAAGGGACTCAACAAAAAATATTTCCAGTGGTTTCAGTGACAGTGCAGAAGGACACATATGCATGCAATATTACCAAAGGCTGGGCTGAAGGATTACAACCTGAAAAATAAATATGTTTTTAAGCAGAGGGATATAGCTGGTCACCTTTATTAAAGTGATGGCTACAGGTTGATATATGATTGTTGGAACCATCATCCTCACTCATCAGTTAATAGTTCTCCAGATGTGAGAAAAAGATTGAAGCTAAAGGCCCTGTCACATTGGCCGACGGATGCAAAACGTTTGTAAAAAGGACACAGCGGACGAGAAAATGTTCCATCCATTGTTATCCACTCTCAAAAGTTCCCCAAATTTGAATAAACAGAGCGGACAACAATGGAAAGGAATGGACGGGGAGAGGATGTAGCCAGCATGGAAAGCAGATGCTCCACAGAAGCCTAGCGGATGGAAGCGGATGGGAGCGGATGGCACATCTGCGGGGCTTCTGGGGGAGCACAGCGAAGCAGATGCGCAGAGGAAAGAGCGGATGCAGAGCGGATGCCGAGCAGATGAAGCAGATGCAAAGCGGAAGCCTAGTGGAAGCCTAGCGGATGCACAGCGTTCACTGCGCATGCAGGGAGGATACATTGTGTCAGCCCCGTGGATATAAAGGGAAGCAGCTCGCAAGCAGGTCACCATTCAGAGGAAGGACCTGCTGCCAGACACAGCTCCAGCCAGCCAGCCAGAAATCCAACCAGCAAGCCAACAACCCAACAACCATGGGGAAGAAGAGAAAGCCTCTGCCATCTGCTGCCAGCCCTGGCAAGAGGGACAGGCCCACCATCCCACCCCCCTGGCCCTGTCTCTGCTTCTGCTGGGGCTTCTGCTGCTCGGGCTCACTCTTCTGGTGCTGGAGCTTCTGCTGGCACTGCTCCTGGTGCTGGGGCTTCTGCTGGGGCTTACTCTGCTGGCACTGTTCCTGGTGCTGGTGCTTCTGCTGGTGCTTACTCTGCTGGCACTGCTCCTGGTGCTGGTGCTTCTCCTGGTTCTTACTCTGCTGGCACTGCTCCTGGTACTGGTGCTTCTGCTGGTGCTTACTTTGCTGGCACTGCTCCTGGTCCTGCTGATGCTTCTGCTGGTGCTTACTCTGCTGGCACTGCTCCTGGTCCGGCTGGTCCTGCTGGTGCTCCTGGTGCTCCTGGTGCTGTTGGTGTCCTGGTCCTGCTGGTTCTCCTGGTCCTGCAAGTCCTGCTGGTGCTGCTGGCACTGCTGGTGCTTACTCTGCTGGTGCTGCTCCTGGTCCTGCTGGTGCTGCTGTTGCTGCTGATGATGGTGGTGGTGGTGTGGAGGAGCAGCCCCTACAACCTCAAAGCCCCTCTGATGAGGGCCCATATGGCCCTGCCAGAGGGAGGAAGAGGCAGACGCGTGAACGGGAGAGGAGGCAATACTCAATCGAAGAGGAACATGTTGATGAGGTGCTGGAATGGCTGAGGGAGAACGAGTTTCTATGGAGGAAGGGACACAGGCTCTATCGAGACACCAAAAGGAAGCAGGCTGCTTGGAGAGAGAAGGCGGAGAGCCTGGGCTACACTTCGGAGGTGCTCCTTGGCTGGTGCACACCTGGTACGGGAAGCTGCACCTCAAGAAATCTGGCCAGGCCGCGGTCAAGCTGACAGACCGAGAGACCTACATAATGGCCAAGTGCAGCTTCTTGGAGGGTGACATCCGCCACCGAGGAGCAGCCCCTCTCACAACCCTCTCTCTCAGGCAGCCTGCTGAAAGCCAGTCCT
Source organism: Laticauda colubrina (assembly GCA_015471245.1). Taxonomy (NCBI): domain Eukaryota; kingdom Metazoa; phylum Chordata; class Lepidosauria; order Squamata; family Elapidae; genus Laticauda; species Laticauda colubrina. The sequence continues at coordinate 3,835 of BLBF01020496.1, read as the reverse complement.
CTTCTGGCCAAGAGTCAGCTCCTGTGTCCAGGCAGGTATCTGTGGAGCGTGCCACGACAGACAACCCCCCAACAGCTGTACTACCCATGGCGGAGCACGTGGAGGACCCCCTGACACAGTGGGAGCAAGGAGAGGGCACTTCCACCACAGGCCAACCCACATCCACCCCTAGCTCCACCTCCACAGAAAGGTAGAGAGGCAGACAGGAGGGGCAGAGCCACACTGTCCTGCTGGAGATCAGGGACACCATCAGAAGCAGCGTAGATCTCCTCTCTCAGCTGGTACACACCGATGTCCCATCCTCCAACCGCAAGCCCTTCCTCACCTACGTCACCCAGACCCTCATAAACATGTCGGAACCACAGTACCAGGTGGTGAAGGACAGGATCACCGGTCTTCTTCACAACCCTCCAGACCAAGCTGAACCTTCTCCCACCCAGTCCAGGCCTGCTCCTCCACCCTAGGTGATGTCACTTCCCTTCCAAGGCTTTCCAAAGTCCCTCACCTACCAAGGCTATGGCTACCAGAAGGTCCAGCAGCACAGGCAGCCCTTCCAAGTCCAGGCACAGGTACATCGTACGCCACCGGTACCACTGATGCCACCGATGCCACCCACGCCACTGATGCCAGACACTCCACAGATGCCACCCAGGCCACCAATGCCACCCAAGCCACAGATGCCACCCACACCACAGATGCTACCGACGCCTCACCTCACTCAGCTGCAGACCAAACATCCCCACTACACTGCTCCTTCCTCCACTCCACAGCCAAGCCCGGCTTCAGAACATCTGTCATTGGTATTGGGGCTAACACCCCATGTCATGGAGGAAGGGGCTCTCAACATCACAGAACTGAGCCAGCTCTCTGAGAACTTCCTCCACACACCGTTCCCTGTTGTCCTCTCGGGGCCAGGCACCCCAATGACGCCTCAGACCAGCACTCCAGCAGCAGCCACCTCCACAGCACCTGGACCCTTCACCCCTGAGACTGGGCACGACTCAGTGTGACCAAGAAGAGTGCCAGAGATTGGGTGGCTACCTGTTGACTTTATTTTTGCTTTGGACACTAGACTTGGGTCATTTTTCTTTTACAGCTTTTTATTAATAAAGATTATCTTTGCTTCACACACTTGGTGGAAACTTTTAGAAATGGTTTAATCCTTTACATGCTTGTGAGATGGGTTAAGATAACAGTGGGATGGGCAGGGATAGCTTGGGGATGGGTAATAGCTGTGGGATGGGCAGGGATACCTTTGGGATAGGTAAGGATAGCTGTGGGATAGATAAGCCTCCAATGCATATAGTGGGACTGTATGGTCCACCCTCCCAGGTGCCACACCTTTGGGCCTTTATTATCAATAACAATGTAATCATTGATCCACACATTTCAACATAAACACAACTCTTTATTAAATGCCCTGTTCATTGTAGGCCCACCCAACATACATGGCACAATCTCGTCAGTGTTATGCGACAGCCTCAAGGAAGCATATATTAAGCATCTATCATCCTGTCTTGCCACTCCACTGCTCCAGCTGGGGAGTTGCACCAGTGTCTCAGGAGGTTGCGCTGCTTCTTTGCTTCATGTGAAGCTCTGTTGGGGCCTTGCACATCCTCAGTGTCAATCAGGTTTCGCCCTTGCCTCCATTCCCCAGGCTCCATGTCCCCATTGCCTTGCTGGAGGTCCACGAGCCTGTTCTGCAAGACTGGGTAGCGGGTGCGCATGAGATTGTGCAGGATGCAGCAAGCTTCCATGATCCTCCTCACGGTCTCTGGGCAATGCTGCATGGTGATGAGAAGTACCTGGAACCTGTTGGCCAGGATGCCAAAGGCGTTCTCCACCACCCACCTTGCCCTGGACAGCCTGTAGTTGAAGATCCTCTCTTCACGGGTGAGGAGTCTGGAAGTGTAGGGCTTCATGAGGTGGGTTCTGAGGGAGAAGGCATCATCCCCCACGATGAATTAGGGCACATCTTCTGTGTCGTTGGGCAGGGGGTCTGGATCTGGGAAGCCCATGATGAGGTTGCGTTCCAGCCCCTCCTTGAGGTCACTGGCGTTGTATACCTGGGCATCTGAAGATGAGCCCTTGCCTTAAGCATCGATGTACATGAACTTGTAGTCAGCATCAACCATGGCGAAGAGGATGATGCTGAAGAAGCCCTTGTAGTTGAAATATGTGGACCCTGTCTTGGCTGGAGCTTTGCAGGCCACGTGCTTGCCATCTATGGCTACAACGGTGTGGGGGAAGTTCCACTTCTGATACCACTGCTCTGCAACTTTCTTCCAGCCTTCTTCAGGGGAGGGGCACTGGAGGAGATCCTCCAGGTATTCTTCGATGATGGCCTGCACCACTTCTCTGACCACAATGTTGATGGTGTTGTGTGGCACCCTCCAGCTGTACTGCATGTCCCTGTAGGTAGTCCCTGAAGCCAGGTGGTGCAGAGTCAGTGCCACCTTGAGCCCAGGTTCCAGGCTGGGCTGGAAGTTAGTGTTTGCCTTGGTCAACCTGGTTCTCAGCCGCTCCACAACTTCGTCAAACATGGCTGGAGGCATCCTCATGAAGTTCTGGAATGCACGAGGGTCTTTGTTCCTCAGCTCCACCATCAGCTTGTTGTACAGTCTGTACTCTGCTCTTCTCCTGATCCATCTTCGGACCCAGACATTTCTTGGCCGCCTCCTTTTCTTCCCGTAGAAGAGGTGAAAGAGCCTGTAGATGGCTTCGCACTGTTGCTGTACGATGGTGGCTACCAAAAGCAGTGTGTGAAAATCCATGGTGGAGATGATTGGATGCTGTGGAAGAGCAAGAGCAAGATGAAGGCTGAAAAGGTCTGCACAGCAGGGCAAATGGACTGAAAGTGAGATCCAGGTGAGTTCCTCCCCCTTTTTATAGGAAAGAAAGGTTTTCCGCTTGGTGTCCTTTTGCATCCTCTAGGCATCCTGCAGACATCCTAAATATCCAAGATAGGTCCCCCCTGTGAACTTTTTTTCCGTTTTAATGCTTTGTATGCGAGCTGCATCCACTTTCATCCTTTCTCTGTCCATGCTACTAACGCTTTGTGTCCGTTCCGCATCTGTTTTGCTTCCTTCCTGTGCCTGTTTTCCACTGGAGCGGATTTGAGTTGCGCAGATGCACAGCGGATGTCTAGCGGATATAGCAGACGCGAAACGGATAACGATGGATGTAGAACAGATGTTCCCCTTATGCATTGCAGATGCAGAATGGACCCGTTGGAAACATTTTCCGCTCAAAAAGTTTTGAGCAGCTCAAAATATTTTGAGCGGATGAAATGTCAATAGACAGATGCTGGACGGATAGAGAGGATCAAAAATGGAGGCAGTGAGTACAGAACGGAAGCATCACGTTAACCAACAGATGGCAAGTGTTTCTCTGCGTTTTACATCCTCTTTCCATCCGTTGGTACAACGTGACATGGGCTTTAGAGACTGGTTTGTTTATACAACACCTCATTAATTAGTTGCATATATGTATGTATGTGTACACACACACACACACACACACACACACACACACACACACACACACACATATATATATATATATATATATATATATATATATATATATATATATATTTGTTTTCTTAGGCTTTCGCGGGTATTTACATGTGTGCTGTTTAGCTTCCTTCGGGTATTATCCCACGTCATTGTAGTTTTGTTAAAGTTGTAGCAACGTTTCAGCAGAATCCCATCTCCCATCCTCAAGCTTCTGTATAGAGTTAGTTCCTGGTTTCAAATTTGAGGCTGGTCCATTTTGATTAGTTGGGAGCCTGGATCTGTATTCATTGGACTTGGAGTTTGATTGATTGGTGTTT
>BLBF01020494.1:0-11316 GCA_015471245.1 Laticauda colubrina | reverse complement strand
GTTGTAAGTTGTTTGATCTTATCCCAAAGTAGAGGGTGGATTTTGCTGCTCAATTCCAGGTGTAGTGCTAGCAAATCTTTGTTTAACTGATCTAATTGGAATCTTTTACTGTGAACTTCATTTCTGAGTAGAGATATCTCTGTCCTTTTCAGGATACGTTTGGTAGCTGCTGTGTTCTTATGAAATGTTAATTTGAAGCAAGTTGGTGTTACATTGTTGTCTCTGCAGCTGCATAGGAATTTTAGGTCACATAGTATTCCTGCTCTTTTAACTTCCAGCTTCTCATAGCTTCTGATCTGGCTGTTTATTTCCTCCCCGTAGAGGTCAGATATTTGTTTTCTTAGGTTTTCGCGGGTACTTACATGTGTGCTGTTTAGCTTCCTTCGGGTATTATCCCACGTCATTGTAGTTCTGTTAAAGTTGTAGCAACGTTTCAGCAGAATCTCATCTGCCATCGTCAGGCTTCTGTATGGTTTTCCTGGTTTCTTCTGTCTGTTTTGTGGCTTTGATTGGCTGGCAACAGTCTGTTCTTGTGTTGGAGGCTTTTAGTGCAGCTTGGCAGAAGACAGAAGAAACCAGGAACACCAATCAATCAAACTCCAAGTCCAATGAAACAGGTCCAGGCTCCCAGCCAATCAGAATGGACTAGCCTCAAATTTAAAACCAGGAGCTTTAAGACCCATATCCATACAGAAGCCTGAAGATGGCAGATGAGATTCTGCTGAAACGTTGCTACAACTTTAAAAGCACTACAATGATGTGGGATAATACCCGAAGGAAGCTGAACAGCACACATGTAAGTTCCCGCGAAAACTTAAAAAAACATATACACACACACACACACACACACAGTGTGCCAGTTGGTTTACAAATTGTTTTGTGCTACCATTTCGTAGTCTTCCATTACAATTATATTATATATCCTCTCATACTTTCAATCAAATAACAAGTACATTAATATCTTTATTAATCAATCCTTGACCATACTTTTATTCATTCATGTTTTACAAAATAATCATGTTCTACTTAGTTTATTTTATAACAATTCATATTATCTTCCCAGATCTATCCTAGAGTCATTTTGTAGATATAATTCAAAAGAAGAAGAAAAAAGAAAATACATCTTTATATATTTGTTATTTTCTAGAAATCTACATATTTCATTACTATGTTTTATGATCTAACCATTGATGGAATACATCCCAAATTTTATAAAATTGTTTATCTTCTTGCTCTCTAATTTCAAATGTCAATCTACTCATTTCAGCAAATTCCAATATTTTCTGAATTATTTCCTCCTGTGATGGTATTTTCTCATTTTTCCAGTTTTTAGCAAATACAATCCTAACCACTGTTAATACATTTATATCAGGTATTTCAAGTCTTTACGATATATTTCAGGTAAAATTCCTAATAAGAATATATCTGGTTTCAAATCAGGTTTTTTTGTCATTTTTTCCAACCATGTGTGGATTTTAGTCCAGTATTTTTGAGCATCCGCACAGGTCCACCACATATGGTAATATGAGCCAGGTGTCTATTGACATTTCCAACACTTTTTCGACTTATTCTTGAACATTCTTGCTATTCTTGCTATTCTTGTTGGGGGAAAGTGCCACCTGTAAAACATCTTACTCAAATTTTCATTATATGCTGTTGACTTTGTAATTTTATAATTTTAAGACCACAATTTTTGCCATTTCTCTAAATCAATCCCATATCCAAAATTCTTCCCCCAAGCAATCATAGTTTCTTTAACTTGTTCTTCTAATTTAACTTCTAATGAATATCCATATAATTTTTTAATCACCTTTTAATCAGCACCTGTCAAAATCTTATCTATATTAGTCAATTTATGTTTTAAAATCTTTATCATACCTTGATTGTATTTGTGCATATGAAAACCAATTCATCTTTATACCTTGTTCCTCTAATTTTTGGATAGATTTAAGTTCACCCTTTTCATTAAGTATTTCACCATATCTAACTGTTTGTTCCTTTTTGTATATTATAGGATAAGAAAATGCTTCAATAGTCGATAGCCAGACTGGAATTTTCAAACAACATTGTCTTTTAGTCTTCTCCCAATTTAATCACAGAGACTCTTGTATATAATGTCTTCTAAAGTACCCCTGTGTTTTCGTTCCTTTATACCATAAAAAAGCATGCCACCCCAACAACAGATCATGTTCTTCTAATTTCAACAATCTAGTATTTCTTAATGTTATCCATTCCTTTACCCACATCAATTTCGTAGCTTGATAGGACAGTTCCCAATTAGGCAAATCCTCCTCTTATTCTAGCATCTTGCAAAAGTTTTATCTTTATTCTTGCCTTCTTACCTTGCCATATATATTTCAACACAATTTTATTTAGATCTTCAAAATAATCTTTTCCAAGCCTAATTGGAATTGTTTGAAACAAATATAAAATTCTGGGTAATATATTCATCTTGATTGTTGATATTCTCCCTATTAGTGACAGTTGTAAATTTTTCCATTTCGCTAGATCTAGCGCTATCTGCTGCTTAAGTTTAATATAATTATTCTCTTTTAGTGTACTGCATCTTGCTGTCAAGTATATCCCAAAGTATTTAATCTTATGCATGACCTGGATTTTCAGTAGGTCTGCTATTTCTTCCTTTTGTCTTGATAACATGTTCTTTGTCAGAATCTTTGTGTTGTCTTTATTTATTTTCAAGCCAGCCACCTTTTCATATGCCTCTATCTTTTCTATCAATTTTAATGCTGTTTTCAGTGGATCTTCTAAGATGAAAACCAAGTCATCTGTGAATGCTTGCAGTTTAAATTCTTCCTTTTTAATTTTCATCCCTTTTAAGTTAATTTTTAAGTTAATTTTCATCCCTTTTAAGTCTTTTTCTTCTCTAATATTTCTGTTTAACACTTCCAAGGTGAACACAAACAACAAGGGTGACAGTGGCCATCCTTGTCTTGCTCCTTTTCTTATACCAATTGAGTCTGTCAATTCTCCCTTTGCTGTTTGCTTATGATATATAGCTTCTATTGCTTCAGTTTTTTTAGTAAAAATTTTTAGTAAAGCCCATCTGTTCCAGCAGTAACAACATGTATTGCCAATTCACATTATCAAATGCCTTCTGTGCATCTAGAAATATCAAAGCCATTTGTTTTTCAGGATGAGCCTCATAGTATTCCAAAGTGTCCAAAATTACACTCATATTGTCTTTAATTTGTCTCTTTGGCAGAAATCCATTTTGATCAGGATGAATAAAACTGTTTAAATATTTTTCAAGTCTTTCTGTCAATATTGAAGCAAACATTTTATAATCTGCATTTAATAAAGAAATAGGTCTATAGTTCTTAATTTGTAATGGATCGGCCTCCTCTTTTGGAATAAGTATAATATCAGCTTCTAACCATGTTTTAGGTATCCTTTTCTTTAGCATAACTTCATTCAGAACTTCTAACATTACAATTCTTGTAATGTTTCATAAAATTCTGCCGGAAGTCCATCTGGACCTGGCGCCTTTGCATTATTTTGCTTCTTGAATGCTTCAGTTAGCTCCATCATTGTTATATTGCTTTCTAACATTGTTTCAAACTCTTTAGGTATCTGGGATAGATTAGCATTCTGTAGATACTGTTTAACTCTTTCCTCATCAATATTCTCTTGTGTATATAATTTCTCATAATAGTCTCGTATAATTTCCTTCTTCTCTTTGCTACCATAGCAAACTTGGCCTTGTTCCTCTATTAATTGCAATATTTTCCTTGATTCTTTCTCCTTTCTCAGTTTATATGCTAACCATCTACCTGGTTTATCTGCATCTTCAAAATAGTTCTGTTTAGCACCTCTATTTTTTTGTGCTAGGTCTTCTTTTTCTATTAGACCCATTTTATGCTTGATTATATCCATTTTAACTTGATATCCTTTTTCTGTGGCATTTTCTGTAACTCTTTTTCAAGTCCTTTATACTCATCCTCTCGTGCCTTAGAGGCTAATCTTTTCATAGTATTTATTTTTCTTGTATAGTCTATTATCAAGCCTCTGGCATATGCCTTCATTGTATCCCATACATTCTGAATTGATGTATCTTCTTTTTTCTTTTCTCTTAAAAAAAAAGCCAGTTCTTTCTCCATCCACTGTGTAAAGTCTTTTTTCTTTAAAATAGTATTGTTTAACGTCCATCTAGATTTTCTTCTTTGCCCTTTCCATTTAATTGTCATTGGATTGTGGTCTGACCAAGTACTTGTTTCAATGTTTACCTCTTGAATATTAGTTAACAGTTCTGTTGACATCCATATTATATCTATTCTGGACCGTGATAAATGTCTGTTTGAATAGAAAGTGTATTGTTTGGTTTTAGCATTTCTTTCTCTTCATGTATCTTTTAAGTTTATTTCATCCATCATTTTAAAAAAGGATTTAGGGAGGATCTTTCTGCTTTGCTTTATTGTTTTCTGTGCTGTATAATCCAGTTTATTGTCTACAATGCCATTAAAATCTCCCATCAAAACTATATTAGCGTAGTCCAGTTCAATTATTTTCATATGTAATTTTTTATAAAATTCTTCTTGATTGTCATTCGGGGCATAAATTTCAATCAGGAGTGTTTTTATATTATTATCTATTATTTCCACCATTAGTATTCTTCCATCATCAGCAGCATATATCAATTTTGTTGGGATAATATCTTTAATATATAGGACCACTCCTCTTTTCTTGCATTATGTCAGAGAAGTAAATATTTTCCCTAATTTTGGCTGTCTCAGCAATTGTTCATGTTGCTTTTTAATATATACTTCTTGTAGACAAATTATATCAAATTTTAATTTCTCTCACTAATGAAAAATTTTCCTTCTTTTAACAGCTGAATTGAGTCCATTTATGTTGATTGTAATTATTTTTTTTTCTTCCATGGTTACATTTTGTAGTTAGGTTTAACAGCTCTCATAGATCTTATTTCACATTGTTCTTTGGCCTCCTCCTTTCCGCCTACTACACCTTCTTCTTTTCCAGTCATCATTTGGTAGTCCTCTTGGAATTCAATTAGTGAAATTTCTTTTTCTGCCTCTTTCTCCTCTTTAAAAAAATTCTGCGTAAAATGATTCAGCTTTCTCAGTTGAGTCAATTCTATATCTCTTTAATGAACATTAAACCTTCTGGAATCAGCCATCTATAATTCACCTCTTTTTTAAGTAACAATTTTGTCAAGAATCGGTATTCTCTTCTCATCTCTCTCACTCTTCTGGGCACTTGTTTCAAGACCACAATCTCCTTATCTTTGTATTTCAATGTTTTCTCTCTTGCCACTTGCAATATTTGCGTTTTAATGGCTTTATTTGTAAATCTGATATGAACTTCCCTTGGTAAACTATTTCTCATTGCATATCTTGTAAAGACTTGATAAACCTCATCTATTCCATCCATCATCTTCTCTCAAGTTGTTTCCAAAGCTTCAGCCAGTATTTCTATCATTATCTCAGCTAGGTTTTGTCCTTTTTCTTCCTCTATATTTTGAAATCTGAGATAAAATTCTGATCTGTCCATCTCCCATCTCAGCATACACTTTTATCTTGTTCAACCACAGTTAATCTGGTATCAATGTCTCTAATCTTCTTATCTCTTTGTTTACCTTCTTTTTCAATTTCTTGGAGCCTCTCATCATACTTCATCATCATTTGTTGAATGCTCTCCACTTTTTCATCAGTTTTCCCTGTTCTTTGTTCAGTGTTCTCTGTTCTTTGTTCAGTGTGCTCTATTCTCTTTTCAATATTCTCTGATCTTGTTTGAATATTTTGAATTCCTTGCATAATCATCTGCATGGTCACTTTTTCTTGTTCTTTCTCTTGCTTTAACATTGTCTGTATTGAGCATTGTCCTGCAGATCAGGGGTCCCCAACCACCGGGCCCTGGACCACTACCGGTCCATGGATCATTTTGTACCGGGCCGCAAAGAATGAATAATTGTGATTAAAATATATATAAAAATATGTTTTTAGTAAAGAAATAGTAAAGAAGCCCTTCACTATTGGGAATAATTGATTTTGCCAGTCCTTGAAAAAGTGTTTCTGTATGAAACTAGTCCCTGGTACAAAAAAGGTTGGGGACCACTGCTCCAGATGGTGGAGAGGAGGAAGCAGAAGCTGAAGGAATAGGAGTTGTTAACTTCCTACTCATTTGGAGAAATTCAAGATCTTTCAAATTCTTATAGACCTTAATCCAGCTGTGAAATAACCAATTACAATTCCAAGTAAAAATAGTGGAAAAAAAAGAAAAAACCAATTGGTAATAATAATAATAATAAAAAAATTTCTTCAGGCTCTTGTATACCTTAATCCAATCAATTAATTAGCGAACAATAAAAATTCAAAAATAAAGAAAAAGGGCATAAGCACACCAAAAACAGACATGAAAAAGAAAAAAAGAAAAATTATAAAGTCCCAAAAAAAACCAAAGAGGTGAGGAAAAAGACTAAAAAAAAGGGGGAAAAAGATTCTTCAGGTTCTTCAACACCTTAATCCAATTAAGAAATTTCAAATATAAAAAATCATAAAAAGAAACTATAAAGGAACCAATATAAAAAGTAGACAAGCTCCAAAAAGCCAAAAAGCCAAGTAGCTTTACAAAAAAAAAGGATAAGAAATAAACTGGTGAGGGGGAGGGTAGCACTGCTTAGAAAAAATGAAAAGAAAAGCACACTGCACTTTGTTTAATTATCCAAGGCTGTTATTATAGCTCTCTTCTCCAAAGGATTATCACCATCTCTTTTCCTAAATTTCAACATCAGACTCCAGCTGCTAACAGAAACTCAGAAGAGCACTTGCAATAATACTCTCCATTGCTCTTCCCTCTATCTTATCAACTAGTCAATGTCCTTGAAACCAAGTCACACACAGTTCTTTCTCAGCTTTGTCTGGTAAAAAAAAACCAAGGTACTTCCAAGCCTCTAGCTGGCAGTGTTACAAAGTTTCTTTAGCTTTCACTTCCCCCCTCTCTTCTTCCAAGCAAAATATAATAAGAATTAATTGAAAAAGAAAAAATGTATTTAAAAAGTAACTATAAGGGAATCTCTAATTTAAAATATGATAAAATGAAAAAGGAGAAAAAAATAAATAACAAGAAGAAAAATCAGTCCAGTTTCAAAATATAGATATGAAATCATGTATAAAAAATCCAGCAATGAAAAAATAATATTACTTTGACATTCTTGTTTAAAATCGCTGCTTAATCACTTCTGTCAAAACTTTTACAGATTCTTTCTTTCCTTTAGGGTGTCCTTTCAAATCTTAAAATAAAAAAAAAGTTCTCACCAAACCGGCACACTTTCTCTTTCTGTTCTCTTCCGTTTCAAAGCTGTCCCAACTTCAGCAGCTTTAATGGCTGCCTCTTTGCCATTGGCAAAAAGAGCTTTTCCTGGATCGACCAGGGACCTTGCAATGTCCCTGGGATCATCAGCATGCGCTCTTTACATTCACCATCTCTTTGGGATGGTTTAGATCCAATCGGACCGTCCAGGAGCAAAGATATTATCAGTGATCTCAGACCTCCAAGATCATGTCATATCATCGCGACGCCAGCTCCGCCCCCCCCCAGATGTTCTAGCTATTCTTGCCAGAACGTATATAATAATGTTATCAAGATAGGCATCACAAAAACATCATTTTCCTAACAGAAATGTCTTTAAATACTGGAACTGTTTTTTGTTTTAGTTAGTTTCAGTAATTGTCTTTATCTCTCTACCCTCTAAATAAATATACATAGTGTAGCTTTAGTTTGACTTTCCCCTATTATTGACTAATTGTATCTTGGCCACTATTTTATTTGGTCCATGACACTTAGATTGTAATTTACATTCAGTATTAAGTAGTAACAAAGTAGAGAGCTAGTCCATAGTGAATAAAGCAACTAGACTAGAAAATGGGAGATTCTTGACCTGCCTTAGGCAGGAGATCAACTGGGTTTCAAGCACAAATGTATTCAGCAGGTTCTGACTAGTTCTGGAGAACCAGCAAATATCACCTCTGACTGGCCCCGTCTCCATCTATTCTCTGCCTCCCAAGTTCCAGCTGTTGACTGGGTCTTCTTTTGTTGACCTGCAGAGTAGAACAGAGCTGGAAAACAGGTTCGTGAGGTGGGAAGGGAATGGGGATTTTGCAGTATATCCTTCCCCTGGAGTGCGGAGGGAAGGGGGATTTTACAGTATCCTTCCCCTGCCATGCCCACCAAGTCAAACCACACCCACCAAGCCACACCCACAGAACCAGTAGTAAAAATATTTGAATCCTACCACTGAGGACTATGTGTTAAATTTTAAGCCCATGTCACACTGAACCAATGGATGCAAAGAGGATGTAAAACGGACAAAAAAGCTTGCCATCCGTTGGAAAATGCGATGTACTCACTGCCTCCGTTTTGCTTCCTCTCTATCCGTCCAGCATCCGTTTATTGATGTTTCTAACACTCCGAAAGTTTTGAGCTGCCCAAAACTTTTGCGCGGAAAATGTATCCAGTTCGTCCGTACTGCATCCGCTTCGCATACACTACGCATCCATTATGCATCTGTTACGCATCCGCTATATCTGCTAGGCATCCGTTCCGCATCTGCGCAACTCCATTCGCTCCAGCGGTAAACAGACACAGGGAGGAAGCGGAACGGATGCAGAACAGATGCAGAACGGATGCCTAGCGGATGCAGCATGGAAATAAAGCATTTAAAATGGAAAAAACGTTTGCAGAGGGGACCTATCTCGGATATTAAGGATGTCTACAGGATGCCTAGAGGATGCCTAGAGGAAAACCTATATTTCCAATAAAAAGGGGGAGCAACTCATCTGCATCTCACTTTCAGAACAGCAGCCTAGCGGTGCAGACCTCTGCAGCCTTCATCTGACTCCTCCTCTTCCACAGCATCCAGTCATGTCCACCGTGGATTGTAACAAAGTCGTTTCGGCAGCCACCATCATTCTGCAACAGTGTGAAGCCATCTGCAGGCTCTGTGAACACTACTGCGAGAAGAAAAAGAGGCAGCCAAAAAGAGTCTGGGTCTGAAGATGGTTCGCCAGAAGAGCAGAGGACGGAATGTACAACAAGCTGATGGTGGAGCTCAGGAACGAAGACACTCGGGCGTTCCAGAACTTCATGAGGATGCCTCCAGCCATGTTTGATGAAGTTGTGCAACGCCTGACACCCAGGTTGACCAAGGCAAACACCAGCTTCCAGCCCAGCCTGGAACCTGGGCTCAAGGTGGCACTCACTCTGCGCCACCTGGCCTCAGGGACCACCTACAGGAGCATGCAGTACGGCTGAAAGATGCCACCCAACACCATCAGCATTGTGGTCAGAGAAGTGGTGCAGGCCATCATCGAAGAAAACAAGGAGGAGCTCCTCCAGTGCCCCTCTACTGAAGAAGGATGGAAGAAAGTTGCAGAGCAGTGGTATCAGAAATGGAACTTCCCACACACCGTTGGAGCCATAGATGGCAAGCACGTAGCCTGAAAAGCTCCAGCCAACTCAGGGTCCAATTATTTCAACTTCAAGGGCTTCTTCAGCATCATCCTCTTCGCCATGGTCGATGCTGACTACAAGTTGATGTACATCGATGCTTCAGGCAATGGCTCATCTTCAGATGCCCAGGTATACAACGCCAGTCACCTCAAGGAGGAGCTAGAAGGCAACCTCATCGTGGGCTTCCCAGATCCAGAACCCCTGCCCAACGACACACAAGATGTGCCCTACTTCATCGTGGGGGATGACGCCTTCTCCCTCACAACCTACCTCATGAAGCCCTAAACCTCCAGACTCCTCACCCGTGAAGAGAGGATCTTCAACTACAGGCTGTCTAGGGCAAGGCGGGTGGTGGAGAACGCCTTTGGCATCCTGGCCAACAGGTTCCAGGTACTTCTCACCACCATGCAGCATTGCCCAGAGACTGTGAGGAGGATCATGGCAGCTTGCTGCATCCTGCACAATCTCATGCGCACCCGCTACCCAGTGTTGCAGAACAGACTCGTGGACCTCCAACAAGGCAATGGGGACATGGAGCCTGGGGAATGGAGGCAAGGGCAAAGCCTGATCGACACTCAGGATGTGCAAGGCCCCAACAGAGCCTCACATGAAGCGAAGAAGCAGCGCAACCTCCTGAGACACTGGTGTAACTCCCCAGCTGGAGCAGTGGAGTTGCAAGACAGGATGGTAGATGCTTAATGGATGCTTCCTTCAGCCTGTCTCATCACACGGATGAGATTGGGCCATGTATGTTGGGTGGGCCTACAATGAACATGGCATTTAGTAAAGAGTTGTGTTTATGTTGACATGTGTGGATAATTATTACATTATTATTGATAATAAAGGGCCATAGGTGTGGCACCTGGGAGGGTGGACCATACAGTCCCAGTATGCTTGCACTGGAGGTTTATCTATCCCACTGCTATCCTAACCCATGCCACAGTTATTACCCATCGCACAGGTATCCTAACCCATCTCAAAGCTATCCTTACCCATCCCACAAGCATGCAAAGGCTTAAGCCATTTCTAAAAGTTTCCACCCAGACTTTATTAAAAAAAAGAAATGAAGCAAGTTTGTGAATCATAAATAGACTTTATTAACAACAAACTATAAAACAAAAATGAGTCTCTGGCACTCCTCTTGGTTGCTCAGTCTCAGGGGTGAAGTGTCCAGGTGCTGTGGAGGTGGCTGGTGCTGGAGTGCTTTTTATCAGCTCCTCCAGAAGCAGAAGCAGCAGAAGCAGCAGAAGCCCCAGCCCCAGAAGAGCGAGCCCGTGTTGCAGAAGCCCCAGCAGAACCAGAGTGAGGGCCAGTTGGCGAGATGGTAGCCCTGTCCCTCTTGCCAGGGCTGGCAGCAGATGGCTGAGGCTTGCTGTGCTTCCGCATGGTTGTGGGGTTGCTGGCTGGCAGGGAGGCTGGCAGGAACCAAGGCTGGCAGCAAGGCTGGCAGGGAGGCAGGCAGGAAGGCTGGCAGGAAGGCTGGCAGGCAGACATGAACCAAGGCTGGCAGGAAGGCAGGCAGCAAGCCTGGCAGGAAGGCTGGCAGGCAGGCAGGCACCAAGGCTGGCAGGCAGACATGAACCAAGGCTGGCAGGAAGGCAGGCAGCAAGGTTGGCAGGCAGACAGGCTGGAAGCAAGGCTTGCAGGCAGGCTGGCAGCAAGGCTTGCAGGCAGGCTGGCAGCAAGGCTGGCAGCAAGTGTCAGTCTTCAAGATCTTCTGCTATTACTTTGCATCTTTTAGACTGCCATAAGTAATGGGGGGGGGGAAGGGGAGGTAGGAATAAGTTGGGAAGTGAGCTGGAGGTGTTACATTCGTCTGTTGTATAAATG
>BLBF01020493.1:0-22396 GCA_015471245.1 Laticauda colubrina | reverse complement strand
ATACATACATACATACATACATACATACATACATACATACATACATACATACATCCTAGATCTGCCTATTGTGCTTCTGACTGATGTTGCATCCAAACATGAAAAGGTGATCACCCCAATATAAATGAAAGGAGAAAGGAATAAAAGGAGAAAGGGGGAGGAAGTGAAGGCACATTACAAATGATCATTGATGTACTGAATGAAATGGCTGAGAAAACAGAAGACAGAGGACTTTTGCTGTGGCAATGTTTGGATAGCCTGCATCTCTATTTTTTTTTTTTTAATCACAGAGATGCTCACCTAACCATGCACTTCCTCACAGGCATTGACCAGCTACAGTCATAATCATACACAACCGTTGCAGTAGCTAATTATATAAACCTGAAAAACAATAAAACAAAGAATGAAAAATGGCATTGTCATCCAGTTTCAATATACTCCTAGCATTCCTCTGTATTGCTCTGATGGCATTTGAAAATGCTCATTGAACTGAGAAGAGGAATATAAATGTAAAATGATACAACAAAAATTCATGCATGTTTTTGTTAAAATGTTTTCTTATTTTTTTAAAAAGTCCAAATAAGTGGCAGACAAAAAAAATGTAATCTTGAACACACTCAGGAATCTGAAATTATGAACAAGTCATCAAAATATATCTGTTCAATTGCCACCTGTAATCTGTGGCATTTTTATTCATCCCTTTTAAAAATAGGTTTTCAACTCAAAATACGCTAGCCCAATTTAATTTTTTCAATATTATCCCAACCTAATCAAGACTCCAAAATTTTTAATCATGTTCCGACCTTTACTGCAGAACACAGCAAACAGAGGTCCAAATGGTTAAAAGCCAAACTAGATTTTCATCTGATTCACCTGTATTTGATGAGCACAGTTCAGGGATCTTTGTAAGTGAAAGGGCAGAGCAAATAAAACAGACATGCTTTTTCAGGCAGCATTTTTTAAAGAAAATTCTCTAAAAAAAATCTCCACTAAAAAATTTTTCCACTTCCAAGGGAAAGAAGTAGCATCTCTTGATATCAAAATTTGAATTGAATCTGGGTTAGAGAAATCTTTATAGAGCTTGTGGCATCATGATGTTGTCACGTGATATATCGTAACTTCCCCACCCTTCACTAAACCAGGGGTGGGGTGGTTAGTGCATGACACATCCAGCCCACAGGCCATGAGTTTGACACCCCCGTTATAGAACATGTATCTCTCATGTGTTAAAAAGTTGAACCATTGGTTGATCATGCCAATGGTTCTTCTTAGATAGGTTTCTTGTTCAATGCAGGCTTAATGCAAATGATGGGTGGGGAAAGAAAAATAATGAAAAAGGAAGGGATCATATACTTTCCATCCATAGGAGCCCCTCTTTTTATTGTCAAGGAATCCAGGTCTATTAGCTTTTTATCCAAATAGTACAGAACATGGTTAATCTCTGTTCAAGTGAGAAGAACTTATTCTCCATGTGTAAGTTCTTTGCAAGCCCTGTCTTCATAAATAAAAGAATCAACAACTCTGCAATACAAATAGGAATATCCACTAGAAAATAATATATATAGCTGAGGGTTAAATGGTATGTAATCTTTGGTAGTCTCTGAGCAAACAGAGTTTGCTTCTGAGTTTGGTTGTTTCCTTGCAAACATTTCATTACCTGACTGACTAAGTAAAATCATTGGTGTTGGTAAGTGTGAAGTTTACCATACTGTAATCAATACCTAATCAAAACAATATCCTAATCAAGGATCTATCAAGAAAAAAACCATATCCCTACCAATGCTTGCAGTGCAAGCTACTGTACATAAGCAGAATAAATCTCACACTTATCAGCACTGATAATGTTACCTAGTTGGATAATTAAACAAATATTAAGGACTCCTCAGTTAGAAATATACTTTTGTCTGATTTTGTAGCTTGAATTATTATGAATTATTATGAGCCACAGTTATTCACAGCCTTTGTATCATTAGGAATAATCTAGTTAGTATCTTCTCAATAACATCTTGTTCAGGGAATTAAGACCCTAAACATGCATATTTCAGAACTTGATTTTGTCTGTGAAAGTACACTCCCTCAGACTTTGTACATATGAAAAAATAATCAATTCAGTGAAAGGCAATGCAGTTGAATTTCTGTGGTATGTAAAATAAATAGAGAAAGGCTTAAATATATATATATTCCAGAGCAAAGGGACATAATAATTCTCATATAATGATATGCAAATTTATTATTATATCAGTCTTGCAGTTTAGCAGCAATGTGCTTGTAAAATAATTATTTATTTCAAATATTCTCAAAGCAACTTACACAGCACAGCTATAATACACTGTGTAATTCATTCATAACACAATATCCAGGGGTGGGATTCTACCAGTTCACACCTATTCACTAGAAACAGTTGTTAACATTCTAAGCAGTTCAGAGAACTGGTTGTTAGAAGAAATTACTGCCCTAATATTGTGAGGAAAGCAGGAAGGAAACATTCTGGTGTTGCTTACAGAAACTGCCTCTCCGTTGACCCTTATTATATTCTTGGCAGGACTAGACTTCCTGTCTCAGGAACATCTCTGGAATTTTTTCCTCCTCCTTTGCTGGTACTTTGCTTGTGTGGAGTGACCATTCAAAGTTACAATGGCACTGAAAAAAGTGACTTATGATCATTTTTCACATTTACGACTGTTGCAGCATCCCCAGTCATGAGAGGCCAGATGTGTGCCTTGATGTGAGTGATATTGAATTGGCCACACCCAGCCAATAACATGACCACCAAGCCATGTCCACCCAGTCACATGACCACCAAGCCACACCCACCACTTAAGCCACACCCACAGAACCGGTTGTTAAAAATTTGAATCCTACCTCTGACAATATCCTATTTTTATCAGATAATCTTCAGCAAGATGGGCTTGTTTCTAGATAGTTTTAACCAGGATAAATGCTGTCCTGAAAATTGGAAAGGTTGTATCTCCAAACTGAGTGATGCTATTAGGAAAGAATGTGCTTAATTATTGCATTATTATTTAAGGGCATTTAAAGAATTCATGTCATCAAAAATCCAGAAGTTGCTCAGAAAATATAATAAAATCCACCAATAAAAAGTTAAAATAATAAGAGGTTACAGGTAGGGCCAGTATAGTGTGGTGGTTAAGGCATCAAGCAAGAAATCCAGAGACCATGAATTCTAGTCTCGTTTGAGGTACAAAACCATCTGGTTGACCTTGGGCCAGTCCCTTTCTCTCAGCCCTAGGAAGTAGAAGGCCAGGGCAAACTACTTCCAAAAATCTTACCAAGAAAACTGCAGGAATTTTCCCAGATTGCAGTCAAGATTGACCAGAAGGAACCATTTACCAAAATTATAGATCCAAGTAATTAAGCACACAATTTATGGAATGCCCTACGGTATTACAGTGGGATCCTTTCTCTTTCCAAAAAAAAATCCCTTCCACATAATGATCCAAGCATCCTGGGGTGCTATACTGCCTTTAACCAGACTTCAGGAAGTTGTTGCATGAAACTGGCATCTTCTAAAAGGATCTCTCATTTCTTCCCATCAGCAGAAAAGGCAGATGCTAAAAAAGCAAAATTAAGTGAGAAATAGGAGAGACGCCCAATTGCAAATGTCTGTTCTTCAGAATACCCAAATTTACTCTGACTTTTGAAAAATACAAGCAAGCAACTAATCGACAACTAAAAAGTGCCACTCAACAGGCACCATATAAATACCACACACAGAATAGCCCAAAGCACACATTCTGGTGAGAGAGAAGTTCCCTGAGGATGGGCTCCAGCACAAATTCGCAAGCTTGGAAGACAAAACCTCTGGTCTCAGTGACTGACACACATTGAATCCAATGACATTATCCTGGGACATGCCTTCATTTACAAAAGGTAACTGTTTGGCATAATCTAGAAATATTCCACAACTGTATTTTTCAAATCCACTCTTGCATTCTACCCCCAAAACAATTAAATCAACCCATTTTCTTTCTTTCTTTCTTTCTTTCTTTCTTTCTTTCTTTCTTTCTTTCTTTCTTTCTTTCTTTCTTTCTTTTCTTTTCTTTTCTTTCTTTTTAAAGCAAGCATCTAACATTTCTCCCCCAAAATTCAACTACCCAACCACCCATTTGAATAAACTGCTGTACAATGCCCGGGCTTTTGAAAATGTAGCGATATAGACCTCATTTATCTTTCATTTTATGAACCTCCTATTTTAGTCGCCTATCTGCAATTGAGGCTGCAGGAAGCGACATATTAACACATTCATAATGGAGAATATTGCAGAGTAGATCCAACCATGAGCACACAGGAAACCAGGCAAAATCTTCCGCTTTGTGACAAATAACTAAGAGCTTATAAAGAGGCGCAACAGGTGCCCTTGCTTTCAAAGCCTCTGTCTCATTCTGCTGCCATAATAGCGGCTGAATGAAACAAGAATGGTTTCTCTAAATTCTTCCTTTGTAATCTATAGATATGTGTAGAGCAGCTTGACACTTGAGATTGGACGTAATCTACCTCCTCGGCACGCACAAAGAGAAACACACCTTATTTCATTCTAACCTCGAGGCACATTTGCTTCTCTGTTTTTGTTCTCTTTCTGTATGTCACCAGGCAAAGAGGTAAATTATACAGCTCACTTTCTCCAAAGACAAAACGAATTGATGAGAAGCGGGATCTTTCAGAACTGTACTTGAAATGTCACTCTCTCAGCAGGAGAAGAATAACAGAGTGTTCTGCTGCAAGCTCTGCCTTCAACATTCAGCACTTTCTTATAAGGCCAAACTAACATTACTCTGTTAGGGATTTTAAAAAGGATTTTAGGAAGTGGATCTTCACATTATTAGAAAAAACAACAAATCATTGCGAGTCTTTCTGGGAAAAAAATTGAGCTTGAAGGTGGGATGCACAATGTAAATGTGACAAAAGGTGCATTTCTATAGTCTGTACTAACGGCCTCATCAAGGAACTATCAAAACCACCCCCACCAACACTGACAGGGTGAGCCACTAGTATATAAACAGACTGAAAGGCCTACTCCCTCCAAGCACTGATGATATCTTCTATTCCAGGGGTCCTCAAACTTGGCAACTTTAAGACTTGTGGCCTTCAACTCCCAGAATTCTCTAGCCAGCTATGCTGGAGCTATGCTGGCTGGAGAGTTCTGGGAGTTGAAGGCCACAAGTCTTAAAGTTGCCAAATTTGGAGACCTCTGTTCTGTTCATTCTCCTTCTCCTCCTCTTCCTCCTCCTCCTTCCATGTCTAGGTCAAACTTTAAACTGCCAGAATGAAGATACCTTCTTGGCTTTGTCATTGCTCCAAAATAAGTCATAATCAGTACATTTCTCATAGTAACTGATATACTGGCAGATAGGCCAGGCTCTGCATCTCTCCACGTTCATACAGCGTGTTGCTATCTGCTAAGAGCCTCCACTTCAGCATATTGGTTTTACACTTAGGCACTCCAACTCTCAAACTGCAGTATTCAGGTTCTCTGAATAGTATGAGAGAGGTCAGGTCCTTCAGCCAGATACTTCTTTCATGTTATTCCTTGCTCAATGGTCTTCTTTTTCCACCTTTTAATTCAGTTTTGTTCTTGGGTACCCTCAAGAATGTTTGCTTTTGCCATAAAGCTGTTCCTAGATCTGAATCAGTGAACTTGGGGCATATATCTGCTCAAATGATGTCCAGTATCATTCTTTTGCTTAGTTCTCTTGCTGTCTGTGGCTACATCTCTCCTGATCTTAGGTGGGGCATTGTCAATGCGAGGGTATATTTTCTCAATTGGAGTAGGTTTGAGACATCCTGTCACACAGTGTACTACCTCACTGATGACTATATCAACTTGTTTTGTGTGTGCAGATGCACCCTACAGTGGAGCAGCATTTTTTATTGCAGAGATGCTCATGGCCAAAACTGATGTGCACAAAGTAGATGGTTGAGATCCTCACATGTAGTTTGTCAATTTGCTGATAGTATTGTTCCTCAAGCTGTCTTTAGCCATAGTGTCCAGGCAAGGCTGTTTAAAAGAGTGTCACACCAAGACACTTTGGTGTTGGACAGTGCTGTAGTCGGTATCCTTGCCACATAACATCCAGCACTGATAATGTTTCTGTCAACCCTGAAGCTGACCTGACCAAAGCCATCTTGGAGCTTCAGTATTGCCACACTGGAGCTGAGGGATAGGGGTGGGGGTCTTGAGATAGCTGGGACTTTGTAGTCAAAATAAAATAATTTCTCTTGGGAACCAAGGACATTCTCACACCTGGTCAGAGGAAGGACGAGTGATGTCACCAGGCAACCAGACAGCACCTTGATTGGACCATGTGACTGATCATTTGGGTAGGGGGGAAAAACTTTTACTTTTAATTAGATGAAAACTGCGGAATGTTCAGAGTTGGTTTTCACCAGCCTGTGCCAATAGGACATATCAAATAAAACTATTCTTTGAGGAATCTACCTGCCTTGGAGTTTTGTTTGCTATAGGTATATTACTTAGAACCCTGACAGTTTCTTAGTGAGGGGTCCTTGATGCTCTCTGAGCTTGGTTGTTTTCTTCAAGACTTTTCATTACTCAAACAATGTCAATGCAAACAACTGAGCTCAGAGAGCACCAAGGACCCCTCATTTCCAGTCTGAGCTATCTCCACCCTCATCCCCCACCCGAGCTGCAGATATTTGCCATTATTGCACAAGTGGCTCAGTGGCTAAGACACTGAGCTTGTCAATCAAAAGGTCGGCAGTTCAGTGGTTCAAATCCCTAGTGCTGCATAACGGGGTGTGCTCCTGTTAATTGTCCCAGCTTCTGCCAACCTAGCAGTCCAAAAGCATGTAAAAATACAAGTAGAAAAATAGGGACAACTTTGGTGGGAAGGCAACAGCGTTCCATGTGCCTTTGGCGTTTAGTAATGCCGGCCAGGTGACTATGAAGATAGATGTCTTCGGACAGTGCTGCTTCTTTGGCTTTGAAATGAAGATGAGAATTGTCCCCTAGAGTCAGGAATGACTAGCACATATGTGCAAGGGGAATCTTTATCTTTACCTCTATTCTGTTTCTTTCCCCATTATGCTTATCATCCAGCAAACGTTGATGCTCATGGGTTGGTAACCACATGGCACAGCCTTTGGTAAGTGTTGACCAGTTATCTCTGGGTAGAGTTCTTTAACAGTAATGCCCTATCCATTCACAATGGTATACTAATGCAATGTGATAAAAGTTTTTAAACAGAAAGTTTCTCTCAAAAATTTCACCACTTCACTGATTAGAACAGAACCCATTTTGCTGACTGGAACAGGAGTTCTAGGTCCATCTGAAAAGAAGTGAATCATGTGAAAAATATGAAGGCTGATCATAGAAGATATTTAGTAAAACATTCCCCATATATTTTTGAAGAGTGACATGGCTTACAAATGAGCCCTCTGTGGCTGCATTCTGGCCTAACCATGGATCAACCATATTTTGATAATCACCGATATCATAGATCACTAATACCTTGGTGCATATTCTGCTCAATCTCTCTTCCTGTTTCCTCCTGCGAGTGAAAGTACTGGAACAAACCACGGGAATGTCTTTTGCTAGTTTCCTTATCCTGACTTGTCTTTCCAAATTAATGTCTCCCAAATGATCTATCACCCCAGAAACAAGATGTAGAATAATGGATGTATTATATAATCCTTAAATATAGTTATAATCCTTATTATTCAGATTTCAGTTGAATATTAGGAAACTTTCCTTAATATTAACAGTAGTTTGATGGTGGAATCAAAGTGTTGGCTCTCATTTTTAGCTCACTTGAATAATCTTCAAAGCCCTGAGAGGTGACTGAAGAACTGATAGTGCAGTTGCTTTGCAAATTAGTCAGCATTCACTTCTGATTCTAAGCTTGATTCTTAATTGCCTTAAGTTTCTAATCTCTCCATGCTATGGCTCCGCATGAGTCACTTATTTTTACCAATTTTCTTAAATGTATCTGCATGTGTTAGTCATAGCAGCCATCTGACCTCCAAAAAATAAGTATAGAACTGAAAAGTAATCAAAGCTTCTTTCTCCCTCTTGTATTCTTTGTTTAAAAATAATTCCTTGTCATGTCCTATCAGATGCCATATGATCAAATCACCAAACTGTAGCAGGACAATGTGAAGTTGTTTTGTTTCTTATTGCTTTTGATACCACTTTAACAACAATCTTTGCAACTTGTACAAATAATTCCTAGGTACTGGCATTCATAGTAATATGTTCTCATCATAAAGTTAGGCTTTGTCATCATATTTATTAGATAGCTATATTTTTCAGTTCCCAAATATTTTCACACTTCACTGGGATGAGGAAAGCATTTTTTTACATCTGCCACATGTTGTTATACTGACCTGGATTAGTAATATAGTGATAGAATGTATGAGGAGCCAATGAGATTAAAATAACAGATAACAGATAATCAGAGTTGGAAGGGACCTTATAGGTCATCGAGTCCAACCCCCTGCCCAAGAGGAGACCATACACCATTTCTGACAAATGGCAGTCCAATCTCTTCTTGAAATTCTCAAGTGATGGCACTCCCACAACTTCTGAAGACAAGCTGTTCCACTGGTTGATTGTTCTCACTGTCAGAAAGTTTCTTATTTCCAGGTTAAATCTCTCCTTGTTCAGTTTCCATCCATTATTCCTTGTCTGGCCTACAGGTGCTTTAGAAAATAGTTTGACCCCTTCTTCTCTGTGGCAGCCCCTCAAATATTGGAACACTGCTATCATGTCTCCCCTGGTCCTTTTCTTTACTAGACTAGCCAAGCCCAGTTCCTGTAACTGTTCCTGTAACCTAATATTCAAACTGTAATGAAAAAAACAAGGAAACTTTAGTGGTTTTGTTCTGTAATGGCAAGAATCTTGTTGTTAATCATAAAATAAGCTTCTACAGAATAATAATTTACATGCATACATTTTTTGTTTATTATTTATTGTATTATTTTCTCTTTCTTCACTTCATGAACTACTTATTTATTTGGCCAGAACAAATTAACTCCAAGCAAAGCCTCTACATTGCCTCATAATAATCTTGATAGAATAAGCAAAAGTTCCTCATTCAGGATACTTAAAAGAAAATTTAGAAATATTCTCAAATGCATAAATAATGTTGTTCACTAATCTTCCATGATAGACTTGTGTCATATAAATGAGCTCACATAAAAAGATGTTCCATTATCGGTTATTTCTATTTCAGACAATATGTATATTAACGATTGATGTGCGGTCATTCCTGATGCCCTGTAATTCATACTTTGAGGAACCTCCAAGCTTCAGAGTTTTGATTGCCTTGGGTTTGTTATTTGGAACCCTGACGTGTGCCCAGAGGTGGACCTCTGGGGGTTCGTAGAGGTTCGGGAGAGCCCTATCTAAGATTCTGTGCAGTTCAGAGAACACCCAAATCCTACTCCTGGCTGGGCCCATCCACCCCGCCCCTCTCAGGAGTCCCCATGAGGCTTGTTTTGGATACAGGTAAGTGCAGGACTCAGGGAGGGTGAAAAATGGGCCTCCCAGAAGTTTGGGATAGCCAGAAATGAGCCTGTTTCTGGCTTCTAGAGAGCCTACAGAGCCCAAGGAGGCCATTTTCACCCTTCCAGAGGCTTGAGGAAAGCCTCCCGAGCCCAGGGAGGGCAAAAACATCCCCCCACACCATGGTGTAGGAGGCCAATTAGGCCCCGTCCACCATGGTCACACCCACCACCAACTGGGCAGAGAACCCGTTGCTAAAATTTTTGAAGCCTACCCCTGCATGTGCCATCTAAGCAATAGCAAAAAAAATAAAAATCTTCAAATTTGCCCAGCAAATGAAAAAAATCAAGAAATAAATACAAAGTCAACTCCCAGGATTCCCCAGCCAGCATAGAGTTGAAGCCAACACATTGTAAAGTTGGCAAGGTTGAGAAACACTGCACTAGTTGGTAACTGGCTATTTAGAAAGTCTGTAAAGAAAGTAGAGGGGTTGCTATCGTTGTTGCTGACTGCCTGTTAAGATCACATATGAAGGTATCACTGAATTGAAGCAGATCAAAGTAGCTGAATTTCATTGTGTCTTGCTTGTAGCCATCTCCAAAGTTTGATTGGCATTGTCTATCCCAACCTTGAAATTCCCGATTGTCACTTTGAAACCCAATGAAGCAATGTGGAGAGCAGCTCAGTTGTCGGCAAAGATTCCAGAGTGTTATTTATGGCAAGATTTCTTACTCTATCCATCTTGCTTTTTTCTTTTCGGCTCCTCATTATTTGTCCTTTTCTTACAGACGTGCTTTGTTAATCTATCCTCAAAGGACTAACCCCCCCCAAAAAAGGAAGCCTGAAAGATGACAGAAAGAAACTCAAGGCTACTTAAACATATCTTAAAGCTTCTTTAAAAAGAAGCTCGAGGCTACTTAAACTCATCTTAAAAATCCCCACCGATTAAGTCCCAACGTTTGATGTTAATAGGGGGCATCATGCAGTTTCTAAAGATCTAACAAGACTGATTATATTTCAGAGTCACTAGAAAGTTCTGATTTAGGCACCAGCTACAGCTGGGAACCAATGCCCTCATCGGTTGGTGTCATTGGCATCTCTGAAAATTCCCAAAGTGTTCAAAAGTACAAAATCAGAGACTGATAAAAATAAAAAAGGTCCAGCAAACTGTACATCAAACTAAGAAAAGTTCTTTTGATGTCTACCAAGAATTGTATTTGTTCTCGCTGTTGCATTTCACATTCTAATCATGTGAAATGAAAGTCCTTCACTTGGTCTGTGTAGACAATAATAAAGACATCAAACCAATCCCTCCCAGATTTGACTGAAAAGGGGGTTATAAATATATCTTAGCCTGTTGTGAGACTGGCAGCTTCATTGTTCTAAGTAAAAACAATTAGTCTTTGGGTTTCTTCCCTAAACATAAAAATTAGCTTTTTTCCCCCTTTGTCTTTTCTTTGTTATTAACAGAATGCCGAAATAAACTTAAAATCTCAAAATCCTCTTTAAATTGTTTGCATGAAGCACTGCATTTACAGAAGTGTCATTTTGTTTGGTTTTGTGCAAAGAAAACAAATCAATACAGGAATGTGTTATTTTGGGTAAGAATTTAATCAAAATAGTATTGTCCTTATGCTGGTTTTTCCCTCAGGGATTCAGAACTCTTGAATTGGAAGGTTTCTGGAATGAAGCTTAACATCTGAAGTATCTGGCTAGGGGATGCCCACATCCAAACAGTTCATGCAGGGCTTTGTTATTTGTTAATTACTGTTCAAAGTTACACTCAGGGTAACAAGTAACACACCCATAACAATCAAAACTCTGAGTCAGTTGTATTCCGCAAAGAATAGATTTGTTGGATATGTCATATTGGCACGAGCTGGTGAAAACTGACTCTAAATGTTCCTGTGGTTTTCACCTAATTAAAAGTAAATGTTCTTTCACTTTCTCCAAACAATCAGTCACATGGTCCAATCAGGATGTACAGTCCAGTTGTTAGATGACTCCAATTCCCTCTTTCTGAACACCTGGTGAGAATGTCCTTGGTGTTGTGGCCCGACAGTGGCCAGCGGAGTTGGCAGCAGATTTGGACAGTGAAGAGGTTGGGGAGGAACATGGGCCAGTCTGGGAATCTAAGGAAGGCTCTGAAGAGTGCTCTGCGTCAGAGGCAGATATGGGGCCAGGGCTGTCTGACAGTTATTAGCTGCCTTCGGTGTCAGACATCAATGAGGCAAAAGAACAGCTGGAGCCTGTTTCCAGTGTATGCATGCACAGAGTTGCCAAACAAAGGGAACAGCTGAGGAACAAGGGCCAATTTGGGAGTAAAGCCAAAGGTGGACAGTGAATGGCCCCTCCCCTAGAGTATAAAAGAGGAGCAAAAGGGGAGTGGTGCTTTGCAGGAAACAATTAGTTCATTCCAGCATGCTTGCCAAGTATTGCAGCATCTGAAAGATATTGGCCTGGCCCCTCTCCAAGCCTGATAAAGGTTTGTAATTGAGTCTTGAAAGTCTTGAAAGTCTTGTTGTCTTGTAGTCTTGAAAGACTGTTGGCCGGGACTTTGTTGGAGAGAATTTTCATTGTAAATCAAATAAAAGGGATTTATCAGGACGAGGACTCAGCTTTGTGTTGTTGGGGGAAGCCTAGGTCAGAACACTTGGTTTCTAAGAGAAAGTATTTTATTTTGGCGAAAGCACCCCAGCTATCTCTACTTCCTGCTGCCTCTCTCACAGCTCCAGTTATGGCAGCACTGAAGCCCCAAAATGGCCACAGCCAGGTCAGCTTCAGGGTTGACAGTTACAACAGTTACTGAAAAAAGTAACTGGTCCTCACATTTACAACTATTGCAGCTTCCTCACAGTCACATGATCAAAATTCGGAAACTTGGCAACTTGCGTTGTTCCAGTCTGCTAGGTCATTCGACTACCATTTGTGCTTCCAACAAGCAAACAACTGCTGTTTAACACTGTAGGGAGAAAGTTATAAAATGAGGCATGATTCACTTAACAACCTCTATGCTTAGCAGTGTAAATTCGGATCCTAAATGCTTTCATAAATCAAGGACTACCCGTACTGAAAACATAGGAGTCCTAAGGTTGGCAGAGAATAGGAAGTCCTAAGATGATTTGAAAAAAAAATTAAAAAATTAGTTTCAGACACAAGGAATTACAGGCTGCAACCAGTCTGTAATTTAGATTTGTAATCTAGATTAGTCCAGTTTTGGTCACCATATCATAGAAAGGATGTTGAGACTCTAGAGAGTGTCCAACCAGGATGATTAGGGGACTAGAGACTAAAACATATGAAGAACGGTTACAGGAAGAAAAGGACCAGGGGAGATATGATAGCTGTATACCAATATTTGAGGACCTGCCACAGAAAGGAAGTGGTGAAGCTACTTTCCAAGGCACCCAAAGGCCCGAGAAGAAATAATGGATGGAAACTGATGAAGGAGAGATTCAACCTAGAAATAAGGAGAAATTTTCTGACAATGAGAACAATTGACCAATGGAACAGCTTTGCCTTCATAAGTTATGGGAGCTTCATCACTGGAAGCTTTCAAGAAAAGACTGGACTGCCATATGCCAGAAATGGTGGAGGTTCTCCTGCTTGTGTGTGTGTGTAGGGGGGGTTGGACTAGATGACCTACAATGCAATGGTGGGATTCAACATTTTTTACTACCAGTTCTGTGGGTGTGGCTTGGTGGGCGTGGCATGGGTTTGCAGGCGTGGATTGATGGGAGTGGCAGGGAAAGGATACTGCAAAATCTCCATTCCCTCCCCACCCCACTAACCTGCTTTCCAGCTCCGTTCTCCTGTGCAGGGCAACAGAAGAAGACCCAGCCAATCAGCTGGGACTCAGGAGGCAGAGAATAAGTGGACGTGGGGCAGTCAGAGGTGATATTTGCTGATTCTCTGAACTACTCAAAATTTCTGCTACTGCTTCTCCAGATCTGGTCAGAACCTGCTAAATACCACCTCTGCTACAAGGTCCCTTCCAACTCTGTTATTCTGATATGTCTGGATTTTCCTTTCTGTTGACTCTACAGATTCCTTTCTGGCTCCTTTTCCCTGGCTTCAGATCATTCCCTGATCCCTTCAGCTTTATTCCAGTAGCACCTCCTCCCCACCCTCAAAGAAAATCTCCCCCTTTTCTATCTATTGCCTTCTGGATCTGTTTATAGTGCTTCCTTTTTTTCCCTCAAAACTTCAGTGTCAATTTGAGATAATTCTCAGGAGTTTAAACTTTCCTCCCATCTGAATTTCCTCTGTAACTTTTATGTGCCTAACTTATACACCTGCCAGTCAGATCAGTAAAAAGGAAAAAAAAAAACATTTTCCTTCACAGAAAATTTTTTGTTTCAGGGCAGTTTCCTGTGAAGGAAAATCTTTTTTTTTTTTCCTTCTGCATACCTGCACTCCCCCTTTAAGAGGTGGCACAGAAATTTTACCTTCCTAAAGCTTAATTGTTTGAGCACAAAGAGCTTGCACTATTTTTTTCCACATCTAGACAAGAAATCTGCCCCTTGGAGGTGATACTGAGTTTTTTAAACCTGTAAGATTAAAGTGCCATCTAGTTACTTTCTATTATATCCATTACAAGGGGTTGGTGATACAGAATGCTTGGCATCTTTTCAAATATTCAGTGCATATCCTACTTTACACAATTGCTAAATAACAGGGTTGAAAGGGACCTTGGAAATCTTCTAGTCCAACACCCCTTCTCAAGCAGGACACTGTAAACCATTTCAATAGCTATCCAATCTCTTCTTGAAAAGCGTTGTGATGGAGCATCCGTAACTTCTGAAGTCAAGCCATTGCACTGATTAATTGTTCTCCCTGGCAAGAGATTTCTCCTTAATTCTAGATTGGATCTCTCCTTGATAAGCTTCCATTTGTTACTTCTTGTTTTGCCCTCAGGAGCTTTGGTCAACAGCCCCTCAGTTATCAGAAGACTGCTATTATGTCACACCTAGCCCTTATCTTTCTCAGACT
The DNA here is from genome assembly GCA_015471245.1 of Laticauda colubrina. Taxonomy (NCBI): domain Eukaryota; kingdom Metazoa; phylum Chordata; class Lepidosauria; order Squamata; family Elapidae; genus Laticauda; species Laticauda colubrina. The sequence continues at coordinate 7,920 of BLBF01020493.1, read as the reverse complement.
AGACATTCCCAGTTCCTGCAATCAATCTTGAGTTGTTCTCCCCACTAAGATTTTCATTACTGGAATCCTTCCCAAGTTCAAAGTTTGTTGAGATCATTGCTCTTGAAGTCTAAGACAGTAGATTGACTTGGTTCTATTGTTCATGTCTTGCTTTGTGTTATTTTCTCTAAGCTACTGCAACAATGCTTTCTTAGCATTGTTAGAAGAAAAAAGAAAAAAAACTATTTCAATAAATATAATACAGAATGTATTCCATTCCTTAAAGCCCATGTCATACTGCACCAACGGATGGAAAGAGGATGTAAAACGGAGAGAAACACTTGCCATCCGTTGGTTTACGCGATTCATCTGTTTTGTACTCACTGCCTCCGTTTTTCATCCTCTCTATCCGTCCAGCACCCATCGACTGAGGTTCCATCCGCTCAAAAAGTTTTGAGCTGCTCAAAACATTTTGAGCGGAAAATGTATCCAACACGTCCGTTCTGCATCCGCTACGCATATGAGGAACATCCATTCTGCATCCGTCGTCATCCGTTACGCATCCGCTACATCCGCTAGGCATCCGCTGCGCATCCGCGCAACTCAAATCCGCTCCAGCGGAAAATGGACACAGGGAGGAAGCGAAATGGACTCGGAATGGACGCGCAGCATTAGTAGCATGGACGGAGAAAGAATGAAAGTGGATGCAGCAGGGAAACAAAGCATTTAAAATGGAAAAAAACATTCGCAGAGGGGACCTATCTGGGATATTAAGGATGTCTACAGGATGCCTAGAGGATGCCTAGAGGATGCAAAGGGACACCTATACTGCCTATAAACAGGGGGAGCAACTCACCTGGATCTCACTTTCAGACCAGCAGACCAGCTGTGCAGACCTCTACAGCCTTCATCTGCCTCTTCCTCTTCCCCAGCATCCAGTCATGTCCACCGTGGATCGTAACAAAGTCCTTTTGGCAGCCACCATCCTTCTGCAACAGTGCGAAGCCATCTACAGGCTCTTTCAACTCTACTACAGGAAGAAAAGGAGGCGGCCAAGAAGTGTCTGGGTCCGAAGATTGATCGGGAGAAGAGCAGAGTATGGACTGTACAACAAGCTGATGGTGGAGCTGAGGAACGAAGACCCTCGTGCATTCCAGAACTTCATGAGGATGCCTCCAGCCATGTTTGATGAAGTTGTGGAGCGGCTGACACCCAGGTTGACCAAGCAGAGCACCAACTTCTGGCCCAGCCTGGACCCTGGGCTCAAGGTGGCACTGACTCTGCACCACCTGGCCTCAGGGACCACCTACAGGAGCATGCAGTACGGCTGGAGGGTGCCACACAACACCATCAGCATTGTGGTCAGAGAAGTGGTGCAGGACATCATCGAAGAACACCTGGAGAAGCTCCTCCAGTGCCCCTCCACTGAAGAAGGCTGGAAGAAAGTTGCAGAGCAGTGGTATCAGAAGTGGAACTTCCCACACACCGTTGGAGCCATAGATGGCAAGCACGTGGCCTGCAAAGCTCCAGCCAAGACAGGGTCCACTTATTTTAACTACAAGGGCTTCTTCAGCATCATCCTCTTCGCCATGGTCAATGCTGACTACAAGTTCATGTACATCGTTGCTTCAGGCAACGGGTCACCTTCAGATGCCCAGGTATACAATGCCAGTGTCCTCAAGGAGGGGCTGGAACGCAACTTCATCATGTGCTTCCCAGATCCAGACCCACTGCCCAACGACAAGCAAGATGTGCCCTACTTCATCATTGGTGATGATGCCTTCTCCCTCAGAACCTACCTCATGAAGCCCTACACCTCAAGACATCTCACCCATGAAGAGAAGATCTTCAACTACAGGCTGTCCATGGCAAGACGGCTGGTGGAGAACGCCTTTGACATCCTAGCCAACAGGTTCCAGGTACTTCTCACCACCATGCAGCATCACCCAGAGACTGTGAGGAGGTTCATGGAAGCTTGCTGCATCCTGCACAATCTCATGAGCACCCGTTACCCAGTCTTGCAGAACAGGCTCGTGGACCTCCAACAAGGCAATGGGGACATGGAGCCTGGGGAATGGAGGCAAGGGCAAAACCTGATAGACACTGAGGATGTGCAAGGCCACAACAGAGCCTCACATGAAGGGAAGAAGCAGCACAACCTCCTGAGACACTGCTGCAACTCCCCAGCTGGAGCAGTGGAGTGGCAAGACAGGATGATAGATGATTAATGGATGCTTCCTTCAGCCTGTCTCATCACACTGATGAAATTGGGCCATGTATGTTGGGTGGGCCTACAATGAACAGGGCATTTAATAAAGAGTTGTATTTATGTTGACATGTGTGGATGATTGATTACATTGATATTGATAATAAAGGGCCATAGGTGTGGCACCTGGGAGGGTGGACCATACAGTTCCAGTATGCTTGCACTGGAGGTTTATCTATCCCACAGCTATTACCCATCCCAAAGTTATCCCTGCCCATCCCACAGGTATCCCTGCCCATCCCACAGCTATTACCCATTCCACAGCTATAACCCATCCCACAGGTATCCCTGCCCATCCCACTGCTATCCTTACCCATCCCACAAGCATGCAAAGCCTTAAACCATTTCTAAAAGTTTCCACCAAGACTTTATTGACAAAAATAAATGAAGCAAGTGTGTGAAGCAAAGATAATCTTTATTAATAACAAGCTTGTTAGGGATAACATTGTTCACCCTAACTGTTTTAGGTGAAATACTAACTATGAATCATAGTTAGTGTATGCAGCTTTAACTGTAAAATAGCAACTGTGGGTGTGGTTATGAAAACCATATAAAAGTAGCAAGGTTACAGCTTGCTCGCTCTCTCTCTGGCTTTGATGATCCCTGATTACTGCTTGGAAGCAAGACTGCATTGCTCGAACGGGAGAGACAACAACGGACTGATTTATGAGAACTGACAATAGGATATTCTACATGGACTTTGCTAACTGAATATCCCTGAATGGACTGACTACATGGTAAATGAATATTGGACTGTTTTTGACTATGCTATAAACTTATACTGGAATAAAATATATTCTTGATAGCACAAGCGTATCTGTTATTTTTACTGTATGTTAATAAACATACAAGCTTAGCTCACTCATTTATCTGTGTGCCTATCTGACTAACGCTGCACATTCTGTTTAGTTTGTCTACCTAACCCTGGTTGGGGAACCCAGGCTTAACAAAGCTGTAAAAGAAAAATGACCCAAGTCAAGTGTCCAAAGCAAAAATAAAGTCAACAGGTAGCCACCCAGTCTCTGGCACTCTTCTTGGTCACTCGGAGGCGTGCCCAGTCTCAGGGGTGAAGGGTCCAGGTGCTGTGGAGGTGGCTGCTGCTGGAGTGCTGGTCTGAAACGCCAAAGGGGTGCCTGGTCCCGAGAGGACAACAGGGGACGTTGTGTTGAGGAAGCTGTCAGACAGCTGGCTCAGCCCCGTGATGTTGAGAGCCCCTTCCTCTATGACATGGGGTGTCAGCCCCAATACCGATGACAGATGTACTGAGGCTGGGCTTGGCTGTGGGGTGGAGGAAGGAGGAGTGTAGTGAGGCTGTGTGGTCTGCAGCTGGGTGAGGACTGGCGTGGTTGGCATCTGTGGCATGGGTGGCATCTGTGGCATGGGTGGCATTGGTGGCCTGGGTGGCATCGGTGGCATCAGTGGCATCGGTGGCATCAGTGGCATCGGTGGCATCAGTGGCACCGGTGACGTCCGATGTACATGTGCCTGGACTGGGAAGGGCTGCTGCCTGTGCTGCTGGACCTCCTGGTTGCCATAGCCTTGGTAGGGGAGGGCCTGTGGAAAGCCTTGGAAAGGCAGTGAAATCACCTGGGGTGGAGGAGCAGACCTGGACTGGGTGGGAGCATGTTCATCTTGGTCTGGAGGGTTGTGAAGAAGATCGGTGATCCTGTCCTTCCCCACCTGGTACTGGGGTCCCGCCATGTTCATGAGGGTCTGGTTCACATAGGTGAGGAAGGGCTTGCAGTTGGAAGATGGGGCGTCGGTGTGGACCAGCTGAGAGAGGAGATTTACGCTGCTCCTGATGGTGTCTCTTATCTCCAGCAGGGCAGTGTGGCTCTGCCCCTCCGGTTTGCCTCTCTGCCTTTCTTTGGAGGTGGAGCTGGGGGTGGATGCAGATTGGGCTGTGGTGGAAGTGCCATTTCCTTTCTCCTACTGCATCAGGGGGTCCTCCACGTGCTCCGCCATTGTTAAAACAGCTGTTGGGGGGGGTCTCCATCGTGGCATGCTCCAAAGATACCTGCCTGGAGACAGGAGCTGACTCTCTGCCAGAAGAGGACTGGCTCTCAGCAGGCTGCCTGAGAGAGAGGGTTGTGAGAGGGGCTGCTCCTCGGTGGCGGATCTCACCATCCAGGAAGCTGCACTTGGCCATCACGTAGGTCTCTCTGTCCGTCAGCTTGACCGCAGCCTGGCCAGATTTCTTGAGGTGCAGCTTCCCGTACCAGGTGTGCATGTGCTTCCACCAGCCGAGGAGCACCTCCAAAGTGTTGCCCAGGCTCTCCACCTTCTCTCTCCAAGCATCCTGCTTCCTTTTGGTGTCTCGATAGAGCCTGTGTCCCTTCCGCCATAGATACTCGTTCTCCCTCAGCCCCTCCAGCACCTCATCCTCATGTTCCTCTTCTATGTTGTATTGCCTCCTCTCCCGTTCTCACGTCTGCCTCTTCCTCCCTTTGGCAGGACCATATGGGCCCTCATCAGAGGCTGCTGTAGGGGCTGCTCCTCCACACCACCACCACCAGCAGCAGCAGCAGCAGCAGCACCAGCAGCACCAGCAAGACCAGGATCAGCAGCAGCAGAGTAAGCACCAGGAGCACCAGCAGGACCAGCAGGACAAGCAGGACCAGCAGGACCAGGAGCACAAGCAGGACCAGCAGGAGCAGGAGCACCAGCAGGACCAGGAGCATGAGCAGGACCAGGAGCACCAGCAGGACCAACAGGACGAGGAGCAGCGCCAGCAGAGTAAGCACCAGCAGAAGCCCCAGCACCAGGAGCAGCGCCAGCAGAGTAAGCCCCAGCAGAAGCCCCAGCACCAGGAGCAGTGCCAGCAGAGTAAGCACCAGCAGAAGCACCACCTCCAGAAGCAGCATCAGCAGAAGCACCACCACCAGAAGCAGCATCAGCAGAAGCCCAAGCCCCAGAAGAGCGAGCCCGGACTGCAGAAGCCCCAGCAGAAGCAGAGTGAGGGCCAGGGAGTGGGAGAGTGGCCCTGTTACTCTTGCCAGGGCTGGCAGCAGATGGCTGAGGCTTTCTCTTCTTCCCCATGGTTGTTGGGTTGCTGGCTGGTTGGCTGGCTGGAGAGCTGTGTCTGGAAGCAGGTCTTTCCTCAGAATGGTGACCTGCTTGGGAGCTGCTTCCCTTTATATCCGCGGGGCTGATGCAATGCATCCTCCCCACATGCGCAGTGAACGCTAGGCATCCACTAGGCATCCTCTAGGCATCCGCTAGGCATCTGCTAGGCATCCGCTAGGCATCCGCTAGGCTTCCGCTCTGCATCCGCTTCATCCGATCGGCATCCGCTGTGCATCCGCTTCATTCGCTCGGCATCTGCTCTGCATCCGGTGTATCCATTCCGCGTCTGCTTTGCTTTGCTCCCCCGGAAGCCTTGCGGATGTGCCATCCGCTCTCATCCACCTCCATCCACTAGGCTTCCGTGGAGCATCCACTTTCCATCCACCCTACATCCTCCCCCTGTCCGTTTCTTTCCGTGTTGTCCATTCTGGTTGTACAAATTTTTGCCCCTTTTGAGAGCGGATAACAACGGATGGAACATTTTTCTCGTCCACTGTGTCCTTTTTACAAATGTTTTGCATCCGTCGGCCAGTGTGACAGGGCCTTTAAATTTGTCCAAGTACTGCAACCAAACTCACATCAGATACTGCTATATATCCTGTAAAAGATAAATCGCATTAGCCATAGCACTTAGACTTAAATACTGCTTCACAGTGCTTTACAGCCCTCTCTAAGGAGTTTTATAGAGTCAGCATATTGGGTCCTCATTTTACCAACTTCAAAAGGATGGAAGGCTGAGTGGACCTTGAGACTGATGAGATTTGAATTGTTATATTGTAGGTAGCTGGCAGTCAGCAGAAGTAGCCTGCAGTACTGCATTCTAAACACTACACCACCGTGGCTCTTCAATCAAAGTTAATTCCTTTTAACATAGGATTTGATAATGCAGTTTTTAAAGTCTCAAGTGCTTTGTGGCATAAGACTGGTCATTGTACTTTGTTAAGCTCCACCAGCACTTGAGCTTGTGTGGAAAAATGGGGAATAAATGTTCTCCTGTATGCTATCAATCCAAGGGAAGGTCACCTTCCTTGGTTGTTGACATTGTGTATATAAGATAGACTGAACGTTTCTTCCATCAAGTTTAGCTCCTTGACGGCCTACAATAGACCCAAGGTATCCTAAATTTTTGAATTCCTTTGGGTTGATGCTAACATCTCCTTGTCTATTGGTACTAACTTGCCTTAAATGTTCTAGCTATTCTTTTTTTTTTTTTACAAATTTTTATTGGTTTTAAAACAAACAGCTGCTGTCCATTAGGAAGCCAGGTTTCACCTGGGTGCCTGGTGGGGGTGTGTGTGCGAGTTGGAGGCATCAGAGGGAGTCTGTTTGTGCCCAGGTGTTTGCCTGGTTTGTGGTGTGGAGATCTTTCTATTTGAGAGTGCAGGCTTCCAAATGACTGACAGTCTGATGGAATCATCTCTTCTATTCATGCTTTCAGGTCTTTTTTCAATCTCTATGGCTTCTCTGATGATTCTGTGGCTAGGGTTTTCTATAGTGGCTAGGCTATCAGTGCCATTGAAGTTGATGTTGTGACCTGTGGTTTTCATGTGTTGGACTAGTGAGGAGGTGTGTTCCAGCTTTTTTACTGCATTTTTGTGTTCATCTAGGCGGGTACTTATTCTTCTATTGGTCTGTCCAATGTATGTGGCCGGGCATGATGTACAGGGAACTTCATATATGCCTTGGTTTTCCAGGTCAATTTTGTCTTTGGGGTTTTTAAAGATGGCTGCTATTTTTTTGTCTGTTTTGAAGACAGTCTTGATGTGATGCCTGTGTAGTATCTTACTGATTTTATCTGTAGTACCTCTTATGTAGGGCAAGACAGCTGTTCCATAGGTCTGTTGGTCTTCGAGGTCTCTGTTATGTCTTGGTGTGTTTTTGTGGATCAAGTTGGTGATTTTGTTTTTGTGGAAGCCATTGGCTGTCAATACTTTAGTCAGGGTGCATAGTTCACTCTTTATATGTGTCTTGTCTGCCAGGCGTTTGGTTCTGGTAATTAGTGTTTTAGCCACGGAATTTATCTGTGCTGGGTGGTGGTGGGATTGGGCGTTGAGGTAGCGGTTGGTGTGTGTTTTCTTTTGGTATATGGTGTGTCCCAGTATGCCATCTGTTCTTTTGTAGATTAGTACATCTAGGAATGGTAGTTGTTTGTTTATTTCCGTTTCCATGGTGAACTTGATTTTGGGATGTGTACTGTTTAGGTGTGTTAGGAAATTGTTTAGGTTTTCTTTTCCATGGGGCCAAATCACAAATGTGTCATCAATCTATCTTAGCCATAGTTTGGGGTTGTGGGTGGCATTAGCCAGGGCTCTGGATTCGAATTCTTCCATGAACAGGTTTGCAATGACGGGTGACAATGGTGATCCCATCGGGGCTCCTTCAATTTGCTTGTATCTTTGTCCTTTGTATATGAAACATATGTTGGTTAGGCAGTGTTCTGTTCGTTCCATGAGGTCTTTAGTTGGTTGCTATTTATTTTTGATGATTTCAAGAGTTTCTTTTATCGGGACTTGAGTGAATAGTGAAACCACGTCGAAACTTACAAGCAGATCTTCTGGTTCCACGTGTAGATCTTTGATCATTTCTAAGAAGTGGTATGAGTTTTGTAC
>BLBF01020492.1:0-62592 GCA_015471245.1 Laticauda colubrina | reverse complement strand
CAGGGGTCAACAGTATTGCTAAACATCTCCTATCTTTTTTTTTTTTTTAAAGTGGAGAATAAATAAATGAGGAAGAAAGTAATGCATACCACAAGTCCACGGAACACTGTAATAAAACCAATGGAAAATTGGCAAATGTAATTATGCTCCTCTTTCCAATTTGGGGAGACAGAGAAGAAGGACATTGTGTATTGTGGAGTTAGTATTGTGGATGTGCAGAAACATATAACAACTCTTTTAAAATTCATCTTCCTTATGGTTTGCAAAAGTCTATCCCACAACTTTCACACAATGGCTTGAGATAGCATTAAGTCTGGCACAAAATAGTAGCCCAAACGTTTACATAGAGAAGAATCCTATGGAAAATAATGAAGTTAAGCTATTGTTAATACTGAACAATATGGCTGCAAAAGTGACTGAAGATGAGACATCCAATTAAAGACACGACAAGATGCTTGGGGCCTGTTTCATGCAAGATCCCTTTGTACACACTGATCAAGCAGGCATGTACTTTGTCCATCAAAAGAAAGGAGAGCTTTAATCATGATTAGATGGTATGATCATAGCTTCTACAACAAACCCCATGGTCTAGAAAAATGGAAAGATGCATGCCAAAGCTTAGCATATAGTAAAAAGAGAAGGCTATAGCCACTGTCTTTTTATAGTTGCAGCCGTTGCAATGAGAAAATTGCTCAACTTAAGCCTAAGAAGACTAGCTCAAATCTTCCTCAGTGATGATTACAGACTTCCTTAAGGCAAGGTCCCACTGGCCGATGGACGCAAAACGTATGCATAAATGACATAGCGGACGAGCAAAATTTCGGGGGTGGCTCCATCCGTTGTCATCCGCTCCAAAAAGTGGTGAAAATTTGCATAAACAGAACCGAAAAGAACGGAAAAGAACGGAAAAAGAACGGATGTGGGTAGTATGTAGTGGGGATGTTAAATGGATGCTCATAGGAAGCCTAGCGGATGACAGCAGATGGAAGCGGATGATACCGCCAAAGGGGTTCCGTGGAAAATTTCAAAATGGACTCATAGCGGAAGGGGCGGATGCATAGCAGATGAAGCGGATGCATCAAGGAAGCCTATAGGAAGCAAAGCAGATGCCACGCGGATGTATATTGGATGCAAAGCGTTCACTGTGGGGAGTATGAATTGCATCAGCTCTGTAGATATAAAAGGATACAGCACTCATGAAGTCAGCATTCAGGGGAAAGAAGTGCTGCCACATACATCTAGGAGGAACGTCAGTCAGGGAAAAACAGGAAGCCTGTGCCTACTCGTTCCAGCCCTGGCAAGAAGGCCAGAACCAGCATCCCACCCCCTGGCACTGACTCTGAACCTCCTGCTGCTTCTGCTGCTGTGGTGGAGCAGCCCCAAGGCCCTCAAAGCCCTGCTGCCCCAGCCCCTGAAGGCCCTGCTGCTCCAGCCCCTGAAGGCCCTGCTGCTCCAGCCCCTGAAGGCCCTGCTGCTCCAGCCCCTGAAGGCCCTGCTGAAGCCCCTGCAGAGGGAGGAAGAGGCAAGGGAAGGAGAAGGGAGAGAGGAAACAGTACACTGTTTCCGAGGACCATGAGGATGAGGTGCTGGAATGGCTGAGGGAGAACGAGTACCTCTGGAAAAAGGGCCACAGACTCTATTGCGACACCAAAGAAGAAACCGGCAGCTTGGAAAGACAAGGCAGAGAGCCTGGGTTACACTGCAGATGTACCAATGGGATGGTGGAAGCACATGCACACCTGGTATGGCAAGCTACACCTCAAGAAATCTGGGCAGGCCACTGTCAAGCTCACTGATCAGGAGATGTATGCCATGGCCAAGTGCAGTTTCCTGGAGGGTGAGATCCGCCACTGAGGAGCAGCCCCTCTGACACTCCTCTCCCTCAGACAGCCCACAGATAGCCAGTCCTCTTCTAGCCAGGAGCCAGCGAGCCTGTCCAGGCAGGTGTCTTCAGAGGGCCCCACGGCAGAGACCCCCCCTGACAGCTGCACTCCCCATGCCAGCAGACTTGGAGGATCCTCTGTTACAAATGGAGGAAGAAGCAGCAGCCACCAGAGACCAACCCACACCCACACCCACACCCAACTCCACAGGATGCAGGCAGAGAGGCAGACTGGAGGGCCAGAACCACAGTGTCCTGTTGGAGATCAGGGACACAATGAAGACCAGCACAGAACTTCTCTCTTAGCTGGTCCACTTGGACAGAGGATCCTCGGGCCGCCACACCTTCATCACCTGCGTGAGCCACACCCTCAGGGACCTGCCCGAGGCCCAGTACCAGTGATGAAGGAGAAGATAACAGCACTTCTGCACAACCCTCAAGACCCAGCTGAAGCTGCTCCTACCCAGTCCAGGTCTGCTCCTCCACCCCAGACGATGTCACAGTCTTTCCATGGCTTTCAACATCCCCTCACCTACCAAGGCTACAACTACCAGGACTTCCCACAGCAAAAACAGACCTTCCCAGTCCAGGCCCAGGTTCATTGCATGCCACAGTCTCCAGTCCTCACCCAGCTGCAGACCAGACAGCCCCACTACACTCCTCCTTCCTCCACCCCCACAACCAAGCCCGTCAACGGACAATCTGTCATCAGTCTTGTGCCTCACATCTCAGGTCCTTGATGAGGGGCCCTCTCAACCTCACGGGACTGAGTCAGCTCTCGACAGCTTCCTGAACACACCATCCCCTGTTGTACTCTCGGGGCCAAGCACCCCAATGGCGCCTCAGACCAGCACTCAAGCCACAGCCACCTCCACAGTCCCTGTCCGCTAAACAGCTGAGACCATGGACATGACTCAGAGTGACTGAGAATAGTGTCAGAGACTGAGTTGTTTACTTGTTCATTTTATCTTTGCTTAAGACACTTTACTTGGTTCATTTTGCTTTTTTAATAAAGTCATAAAGTTTACCTAAAATACTTAATAAAGGTTTTCTTTGCTTAACACACTTAATTCAGTTTACTTGGTTCATTTTGCTTATTTAATAAAGTCATAAAGTTTACCTAAGAAACTTAAAAAAGGTTATCTTTGCTTAAGACACTTGGTTCATTTTTTTACCTTAGTAAAGTGTTGGTGAAAACTTTTAACAAATGGTTAAGCCTTTGCATGCTTGTGGGATAGATAAACCTCCAGTGCAAGTATAGTGGGACTGTATGGTCCCCCATCCCAGCTGCCACACATATGGACCTTTATTATCAATAACAATTTATTCATTGATCAACACATTTTAAAATAAACAAAGCTCTTTATTAATGCCCTATTCATTGTAGTACCACTCAACATACATGGCACAATCTCATCAATGTTATGAGACAGGCACAAGGAAGCATCCATTAATCATCTATCATCCTGTCTTGCCACTCCACTGCTCCAGCTGGGGAGTTGCACCAGTGTCTCAGGAGGTTACACTGCTTCTTCCCTTCATGTGAAGCTCTGTTGGGGCCTTGTACATCCACAGTATCTATCAGGTTAAGTCCTTGCCTCCATTCACCAGGCTCTATGTCCCCATTCCCTTGTTGACAGTCCACAAGTCTGTTCTGCAACACTGGGTAGCATGTGCGCATGAGATTGTGCAGGATGCAGCAAGCTTCCACAATGCTTCTCACAGTCCGTACCTCATGCTGCATGGTGGTGAGAAGTATCTGGAACCTGTTGGCCAGGATGCCAAAGGCGTTCTCCAGCCACCTGTCTTGCCCTGGACAGCCTGTAGTTGAAGATCCTCTCTTCAAGGGTGAGGTATTTTGAACTGTACATCTTCATGAGGTAGGTTCTGAGGGAGTAGGCGTCATCACCAATGATGAAGTAGGGCACATCTTGTGTGTTATTGAGTAGGGGGGGTCTGGATCTGGAAAACCCATGATGAGGTTGCGTTCTAGCCCATCCTTTAGGTCACTAGCGTTGTATACCTGGCCATCTGAAGCTGACCCGTTACCTGAAGCATCGATGTACATGAACTTGTAGTCAGTATCGACCATGGCAAAGAGGATGATACTGAAGAAGCCCTTGTAGTTGTAATAAGTGGACCCTGAGTGCTTCCCATCTATGGCTCCAACAGTGTGGGGGAAAGTTCTACCTGTGATACCACTCTTCTGCAAGTTTCCTCCAGCCTTGTTCAGTGGTGGGGCACTTGAGGAGCTCCTCCACATATTCTTCGATGATGGCCTGCACCACTTCTCTGACCACTTTGCTGATGCTGTTGTGTGGCACCCTCCAGGCATACTGCATGTTTCTGTATGCGGTTCCAGAGGCCAGGTGGTGCAGAGTCAGTGCCACCTTCAGTCCAGGGTCCAGGTTGGCACGGAAGTTGGTGCTAGGCATGGTCAAGCTGGGTCTCAGACGCTCTACAAGTTCGTCAAACATGGCTGGTGGCATCCTCATGAAGTGCTGAAATGCACAAGGGTCTTCATTCCTCAGCTACACCATCAACTGGTCAAATAGTCCAAACTCCATTCTACTCACGATCCATCCTCAGACTCACACAGCTCTTGGACGTCTTTTTCTTCTCCTTCTGTATAAAAGGTGAAACAGTCTGAACAGGTTTTGGGTCTGGTGATGAATGATCGCAGCTATCATACGAACTGTGTCATGATCCATGGTGGAGAACAATTGATGATGTGGAAGACCAAGACCTAGGGTGAAGAGGTCTGTACACCATGGCTGCTGGACTCATACTGAGATCCAGATGATTTTCTCCCTCTTTTTATAGGAAATATTGGTTGTCCGCTAGGTGTCCTTCTACATACTCGAGACATACTGCAGACATCCTAAATATCCGAGATACATCCCAGATACAAACATTTTGTCCATTTTAATCCTTTTTATACGAGATGCATACACTTACATCCTTTCTATTTCCGTGCTACTAATGCTGTTTGGACGTTCCGTGTACCTTTTGTTTCCTCTCTCTTTCCATTTTCAGCTGCAGCAGATGTGAGTTGAGGGGATGGCCAGAGGATGCTGAGAGGATACAGCAGATGTTTAACGGATGATAACGGACATAGAACGTTTGTTGCCCGTATATGTCGCAGATGTACATCATACGTGGTGGAAAGTTGATCCGCTCAAGAAGTTTTGTGCAGCTCAAAACTTCTTGTGCAGATGAAATCTCAGTGGACGGATGCTCGAGGGATAGAGCATATGAAACACGTATGCAGTGAGTACACAACAGATGCATAGCGTTTTCCAATGGATGGCAAGCTTTTTTTAACGTTTTACATCCTCTTTGCATCCGTAAGTGCAGTGGGACAGGGGCTTTAGCCCTCCCAGCAATAACATAAAGGTCAGTTCTGGATTTTACTTTTCGAATCCAGAAATCCTTTCTCTAATATGCAGCCAATATTGCTAATGGGAGCCAGTATTTAAGGATCATTGTGAAATATCAATTATCTATTTATCTATCCAATAGATTTATAGCTTACCTTTCCTCTGGAAGCTCACTCTAGATTCTCTCCTCCATTTTTTCCCAAAATAAATCTATGTGAAGTAGATAGAACTGAGAAAGAATGTGTGGTCCGGAGTTACCCAGATAGTTTCCAAAACTAAGGTGGATCTGCACTTCTCAATTACTTAATTGGTTTACACTCTTTGATAATCCATGCCAAAAATCACATAGACACAGGAACATATAGAGAGAGGTGTATAATATGCATTCTCTTAAAATATACATTTCATACATTCTCCAAGGCACCAATATTTGCAGTTGTGATTTATTTTTTGAACAGTATTCCTATGTCTGTCTTAACTCCAGCTGCTTATGACTCTGGTGTCCTGGTGACCCTGATACAGTTCTATTACCTGCTGTATCTTTGACTCCTATCATCAGCTCCAGCTCTTTCAGGGGCTTTGAGGTTTCTGTTCTTATTCTCATTTGTGGTTACTACTTCCTTGTTTTCTACTTTTGGCTTTTAAAGGTTGCAATCTTTTGTTCTTTGAGATTTCATTTATGTCTGTTTTATCTGCTCTTTTTAAGGTATTCCTGATTTAGGTTTAAGGTTCATTATGAGCTGCAGTTTTTCTTTGTCCATTTGGATTGCCAGCTTATAGTTTTCTAATCAGTGCCAATATGTTCTTTCAATAAAAGTTCCTATCAACACCTATGTGTTCTTGCAGTGAAGACTCATATCCTAACTGTGCTTGGGACATAGTATTCCTTCCCATATCATTCCAGATTTAAACTGTCAATTGCTAGCCCTATAAAGTAGACTAAACTGAGACACCAACTCCATATATGTCAAGACTTTTATTGTAATTGCTATAGTAGCAGAATCTTGCAAATCTGAAAATCCTTCCCTCTTAAAAAAAACACTTTTATGTAGCCTAAGCTTGGCTTCGTTTGTACAGTATGTACAAAGGAGAGGGGCGCCAAGGTTTATCAGTGCTTAGGGCACCAGTGAGCCTTAATCTGCCACTGAACAGCTCTACTTCTGGGGGCTCCTTGGTGCTCTCTGAGTTTGGCTTTTTTCTTGCAGACGTTTCATCACTCAAACTGGACAATACACCAGTGCTATTAAGGAGAATGGATTGATGTCCGCTTTTGTTCTAGTAGCCTGCCCTGACAGTTTTGGTGAGGTGGTTTCTAAGACATCTGCAAGAAAACAACGAAGCTCAACAAGAACCAAGGACCCCTCATTTCAACCCTGAACGACAACTATTCTTCTTTATTGACACTCCTTCTGTCCACCAGTACCATTCCTTATGCAGTCTGCATCAGTGAAGATTGAGTTTATACTTATATTTGGAAGTTACCAGATACAATTCCTTATATTATCCAGGGGTGGGGTGCTGATGGTTCATGGGAGAGCCCCTAGCGAAGATTCTGTGCAGTTCAGAGAACCCCCAAATCCCACTCCTGGCTGGCTGCATAATTATGGAGTATATAAGCATCTCTTTGAAATATAATCAGGGTCTGTCTCCCATCATGTTATGTTTGTCTATCCTTTGTCTATAATACTTTGTTTACAAGGGATTATAAATCTCATCCTGTATAAAGCATAACTTCCTAGTCGAAGTACTATCATATAATTTTAATAAACTAACCTGCATTTTTTACTGGTGTTTGTTTGTTTATTTATTTGATTTGATTTGTCAATTGCTTACAAGATAATAGGTATAAGTATAAACATAGTTATGAATACATGGATACATATAAGAAAAATATAAAAGAAACAATAGGACAGGGATGGTAGGCACATTGATGCGCTTACGCATGCCCCCTACAGACCTCTTAGGAAAGGGGTGAGGTCAATAGTAGACAATTTAAGGTTAAAGTTTTTGGGGTTTGGGGAAAAAACCACAGAGTCAGGTAGAGTATTCCAGACATTGACCACTCTGTTGCTGAAGTCATATTTCCTGCAATCAAGTTTGGTGTGGTTAACCATAAGTTTGCATCTATTGTGTGCTCTTGTATTGTTATGGTTGAAGCTGAAGTATTCATTGACAGGTAGGACATCGCAATGCAACTTATATACTATACTTAGATCAGACCAAAGATGGAATAGTTCTAGGTTTTCTAGGTCTAGAATTTCAAGTTTGGTGGCATAAGGTATTCTGCAATGAGTAGAGGAGTGGAGAACTCTTCAAGAAATATTTCTTTTTGTACCTTATTAAATAAATCACCCTTCAGCAAATGTATATAACACTCATATCTAATTTTTAATGTGGGATTTTTTTAGCCAAAAAAAAATCACGGCCGGTACCACAATAAATGGGCAAAACTGCTTATTTTAATTCCTATAACTGCTGACTCACATTCAGTAAATGATCACTGACAAAGTTCTTTTTCAAAAGTTCTCATTCGAATTTTACCTCATTCTGTACTTGTACTTTTGAATGCCTGTTTCCTGAATGTTAACTTTGCAGGGTCTCTATTAATTTATTTTTTGCCCATTTTTCTAACTTAGCAAGATTATTTCTGCCTTCTAATGCATTGGCTATTCCAGCCAATTTGTGCCACCTGCAAAAATTTTAAGCATTTCCTCTACTTCTTCATCCAAGTCATTCATAAAAAATATTGAAGAGTACAAGGGTTAGAACTAAACTCTGGCACCTCACTCAATATTGTATCTTGTTTTATGAAACATCACTAATTAATACTTTCGCATATGATTTCCAAGTAAGCTATGTATCCGCTTAATTGTCATATCAAGCAGCTTATACTTAACAAGCTAATCAGTAAGATTATTATGCAGTATCTTGGCACATACTTTATTGAAATCAAGTTATAATAAGTCTACACAGCATTCCCACAATCTATTAAGAAGATGGCCAATAAAAATGGATTAACTTCACTCTTGCAAGACTTGTTGACATGCTGTTTTCTGATACAGACATGACTTTCAAGCTACCTTCAGATAAATTTCTTTCTATTGTCTATAAAACTATTTTAAATATTAGTACCAGGCTCTGAAGTTTGTTTTCTGTCCATATAATTCTGTCCTTCTGTCTTGTCAACAATCCTTTTAGATTTTCTTCCTGTATTATTAGCAGTTTTGCACTTGGAGCAAGAATATACTAATTTCATTTTAGATAGGAACACAAAAATATCATAAGTACTGCATTTGCAAAATGAATCCCTCTGCATTCATTTTTTCCTTTTATTTCTTTATGCCCCTGTCACACAGCACCAACAGATGGAAAGAGGATGTAAAACGGACAAAAACACTTGCCATCCGTTGGTTAATGCGATGCATCCGTTCTGTACTCACTGCCTCCGTTTTTCATCCTCTCTATCCGTCCAGCATCCGTCTACTGATATTTCATCTCCTCAAAAAGTTTTGAGCTGCACAAAACTTTTTGAGCAGAAAATGTATCCAATGCGTCCGTTCTACATCCACTACGCATACGGGGAACATCCATTATACGTCCATAGTCCTCTGTTACGCGTCTGCTATATGTGCGAGGCATCCGCTGTGCATCCGCGCAACTCGCATCCGCTCCAGCGGAAAAGGGACACAGGGAGGAAGGGAAACGGACACGGAACAGAGGCACAGCATCAGTAGCATCGACACAGAAAGGATAAAAGCGGATGCAGCTCGCATACAAAGCATTAAAACAGAAAAAACATTCGCAGAGGGGACGCATCTCGGATATTTAGGATGTCTGCAGGATGCCTGGAGGATGCAAAAGGACACATAGAGGAAAACCTATATTTCCCATAAAAAGGGGGAGGAAATCACCTGGATGTCACTTTCAGTCCAGCAGCCCTACGGTGCAGACCTCTTCAGCCTTCATCTGGCTCTTCCTCTTCCACATCATCCAGTCATCTCCACCATGGATTGTCAGACACAGCTTTTGGTAGCCGCCATTGTTCTACAACAGTGCGAAGCCCTATACAGGCTCTTTCACCTGTTCTACATGAAGAAAAGGAGGTGTCCAAGAAGTGTCTCGGTCCGAAGATGGATCGCGAGAAGACCCGAGTACGGACTGTATAACAAGCTGATGGTGAAGCTGAGGAACGAAGATTCTTGTGCATTCTAGAGCTTCATGAGGATGCCTCCAGCCATGTTTGATGAAGTTGTGCAGCGGCTGAGACCCAGGTTGACCAAGGCAAACACCAACTTCCGGCCCAGCCTGGACCCTGGGCTGAAGGTGGCACTGACTCTGCGCCACCTGGCCTCAGGGACCACCTACAGGAGCATGCAGTACGGCTGGAGGGTGCCACACAACACCATCAGCATTGTGGTCAGAGAAGTGGTGCAGGCCATCATCGAAGAATACCTGGAGGAGCTCCTCCAGTGCCCCTCCACTGAAGAAGGCTGGAAGAAAGTTACAGAAGAGTGGTATCAGAAGTGGAACTTCCCCCACACCGTTGGAGCCATAAATGGGAAGCATGTGGCCTGCAAAGCTCCGCTCAACTCAGGGTCCACTTATCACAACTACAAGGGCTTCTTCAGCATCATTCTCTTCGCCATGATCGATACTGACTACAAATTCATGTACATCGATGCTTCAGGCAACGGCTCATGTTCAGATGCCCAGGTATACAATGCCAGTCACCTCAAGGAGGGGCTGGAATGCAACCTCATCATGGGCTTCCCAGATCCAGACCCCCTGCCCAACGACACACAAGATGTGCCCTACTTCATCGTTGGGGATGATGCCTTCTCCCTCAGAACCTACCTCCTGAAGCCAAACACTTCCAGATGCCTCACCTGTGAAGAGAGAATCTTCAACTACAGGCTGTCCAGGGCAAGGCGGGTGGTGGAGAACGCCTTTGGCATCCTGGCCAACAGGTTTCAGATACTTCTCACCACCATGCAGCATCACCCAGAGACCATGAGGAGGATGGTGGAAGCTTGCTGCATCTTGCACAATCTCATGCACACCCGCTACCCAGTGTTGCAGAATAGGCTCGTGGACCGCAAACAAGGCAATGGGGTCATGGAGCCTGGTGAATGGAGGCAAGGGCGAAACCTGATAGACACTGTGGATGTGCCAGGCCCCAACAGAGCTTCACATGAAGGGAAGAAGCAGCCTCCTGAAACACTGGTGCAACTTCCCAGCTGGAGCAGTGGAGTGGCAAGACAGGATGGTAGATGCTTAATGGATGCTTCCTTGAGCCTGTCTCATAACACTGATGAGATTGTGCCATGTATGTTGAGTGGCCCTACAATGAATAGGGCATTTAATAAAGAGTTGTGTTTATGTTGAAATGTGTTGATGAATGATGAAATTGTTATTGACAATAAAGAGCCATAGGTGTGGCACCTGGGAGGGTGGACCATACAGTCCCACTATGCTTGCACTGGAGGTTTATCTATCTCACAGCTATTACCCATCCCACAGGTATCCCTGCCCATCCCACTGCTATCCTTACCCATCCCACAGCTATTACCCATCCAACAGGTATCCCTGCCCATCCCATTGCTATCTTAAGCCATCCCACAAGCATGCAAAGGCTTAAACCATTTCTAAAAGTTTCCACCAAGACTTTATTGACAAAAAGAACTGAACCAAGTGTGTGAAGCAAAGATAAACTTTATTAATAACAAACTGTAAAAGCAAAATGACCCAAGTAAAGTGTCCCAAGCAAAGATAAAGTCAACAGGTAGCAACTCAGTCTCTGGCACTCTTCTCAGTCACTCTGAGGCATGCCCATAGTCTCAGGGGTGAAGGGTCCAGGTGGTGTGGAGGTGGCTGCTGCTGGAGTGCTGGTCTGAGGCACCATTGGGGTGCCTGACCCCAAGAGGACAACAGGGAATGGTGTGTGGAGGAAGCTCTCAGAGAGCTGGTTCAGTCCTGTGATGTTGAGAGCCCCTTCCTCCATGACATTGGGTGTCAGTCCCAAGACTGATGACAGATGTTCTGAGGCCGGGCTTAGCTGTGGGGTGGAGGAAGGAGGAGTGTAGTGGGGCTGTCTGGTCTGCAGGTGAATGAGGTGAGGTGTGGGCGGCATCTGTGGCATGGGTGGCATCTGTGGCCTGGGTGGCATTTGTGGTGTGGGTTGCATCTGTTGCATCTGTGGCATCGGTGGCATCAGTGGCATCAGTGGCATTCGATGAACCTGTGGCTGGACTGGGAAGGGCTGCCTATGCTGCTGGAAGTCCTGGTAGCCGTAGCCTTGGTAGGTGAGGGCCTGTGGAAAGCCTTGGAAGGGATGTGACATCACCTGGGGTGGAGGAACAGACCTGGACTGGGTCGGAGCAGGTTCAGCTGGGCCTGGAGGGTTGTGCAGAAAACCGGTGATCCTCTTCTTGATCTCCTGGTACTGTGATTTGGACATGTCCATGAGGGTCTGGTTCACGTAGGTGAGGAAGGGCTTGCGGTTTGAGGATGGTATGTCAGTGTGTACCAGCTGAGAGAGGAGATCTACATTGCTTTTGATGGTGTCCCTGATCTCCAGCAGGACAGTGTGGCTCTGCCCCTCCGGTCTTGCTCTCTGCCTGCTTTCTGTGGAGGTGGAGCTGGGGGTGGATATGGGTTGGTCTCTGGTGGCAGTGCCCTCTCCTTGATCCCACTGCATCAGGGGGTCCTCCACGTGCTCCGCCACGGGGAGTGCAGCTGTTGGGGGGGTCTCCATCATGGGACGCTCCACAGATACCTGCCTGGACACAGGAGCTGACTCTTGGCCAGAAGAGGACTGGCTCTCTGTGGGCTGCCTGAGAGTGAGGGTAGACAGAGGGGCTGCTCCTCGGTGGCGGATCTCACCCTCCAAGAAGCTGCACTTGGCCATGACATAGGTCTCCCGGTCAGTGAGCTTGACAGCGGCCTGGCCAGACTTCTTGAGATGCAGCTTCCCGTACCAGGTGTGCATGTGCTTCCACCACCCGAGGAGGACCTCCGAAGTGTAGCCCAGGCTCTCCGCCTTCTCTCTCCAAGCAGTCTGCTTCCTCTTGGTGTCTCGATAGAGCCTGTGTCCCTTCTGACATAGGTACTCATTCTCCCTCAGCCATTCGAGCACCTCATCCTCATGTTCCTCTTCAATGGAGTATTGCCTCCTCTCCCGTTCTCACGTATGCCTCTTCCTCCCTCTGTCAGGGCCATCTGGGCCCTCATCAAAGGGGATTCGAGGTTCTAGGGGCTGCTCCACCACACCACCACCAGCAGCCAAAGCAGCACCAGCAGGACCAGCAGCACCAGCAGCACCAGCAGCACCAGGATCAGCAGCAGCAGAGTAAGCACCAGCAGCACCAGCAGGACCAGCAGGACCAGGAGCATCAGCAGCAGAGTAAGCACCAGCAGTACCAGCAGGACCAGGAGCACCAGGAGCACCAGCAGCACCAGCAGCACCAGCAGGACCAGGAGCAGCAGCAGCAGAGTAAGCACCAGCAGTACCAGCAGGACCAGGAGCACCAGGAGAACCAGCAGGACCAGCAGGACAAGGAGCACCAGCAGCAGAGTAAGCACCAGCAGTACCAGCAGGACCAGGAGCACCAGGAGCACCAGGAGCACCAGGAGCAGCGCCAGCAGAATAAGCACCAGCAGAAGCACCAGCACCAGGAGCAGTGCCAGCAGAGTAAGCACCAGCAGAAGCACCAGCATCAGGAGCAGCGCCAGCAGAGTAAGCACCAGCAGAAGCACCAGCACCAGGAGCAGCACCAGCAGAGTAAGCCCCAGCAGAAGCCCCAGCACCAGAAGAGTCAGACCGAGCAGCAGAAGCCCCAGCAGAAGCAGAGTCAGGGCCAGGGGCTGGGATGGTGGCCCAGTCCTTCTTGCTAGGGCTGGCAGGAGTAGGCACAGGCTTCCTCTTCTTCCCCATGGTTGTTGGCTGGAGATGTGTCTGGCAGCAGGTCTTTCCTCTGAATGGTGACCTGCTTACGAGCTGCTTCCCTTTATATCCACGGGGCTGATGCAATGCATCCTCCCCACATGCACAGTGAATGCTTTGCATCCGCTAGGCATCCACTAGGCGTCCATGATGCATCCGCTGTATCCGCTTGGCATCCGCTCGGCATCCGCTCCTTCCGCTGCGCCCTGGCTACGTCCTCCCCCCGTCCGTTCCTTTCCGTTGTTTTCCACTCTGATTATGCAAATTCGGGGCACTTTTGAGAGCGGATAACAATGGATGGAACATTTTCTCATCCACTGTGTCTTTTTTACAAATGTTTTGTATCTGTCGGCCAATGTGACAGGCCCTTTACATTATTTTGTTTGTAATATTAGGATAAAACTGACATCAATACAATTGCTCCACTTTTGTACAATTTCTTGATGCATCTGTCTTTCCATATACCTTGGTTAGAAGTAGGGAATACTCACTTTATGTTTGCTATAAAAATCAGGTAATTTATTACTACCTTGACAGAGATGAGAAAGCTAGTGAATATATAATTTGGCCTTTTGGAAAATTACATAATTGGTTTTTAACAAGCTGTGCGAAGAGGAAACAAAGGCTTGTGCGGAAGGATTTTTGGCAGATAAGTTTTCTAGTTGCTCCCTTAAATATTCATTTCCAGCAACTATTTATCTGAATTTAATTTAGGTGCATATGGTTTCTTGAAAGATTGTACATTCACCTCCACTGTATCTTAAGCTTGACTGGTTGAGATACAACCTTTATTAAAACTGTACATGGCACATATAAATGATCTTTCTCAAGAAAGATCTTATATAAAAGATCTTTCCTTTCCCTTTATATATTTACAATATTGATGCTATTCAAAACGCGACTGAAAAATCTTGGGAGTCCGCTATTAGATTTTCTACATTATAATGAGAAAAACAAAGTTTTAATTTTAGGATTAGATTTGATGTGTTGAAATATTGTGGATTGTTAAATATATGGCTATAATGTAGTTATAATTAATTGGCTTTAATAGGTTAGATTAAAGAAATCTAAGTATATATGAATATTGTTTGAATATTAGTTATTAATATTTTAAAGGTTTTTAGGTATTGATATTACTTACTTTAACTTAGAAAAAGGTTATTGCATTCTCAGTCTGTCCAGTGAGGAAAAGTTGGAGTAATTTTTGTATAGATTTGTTTTATGATTTTTTTAAGTTTTCCTTTTTATTCCCTCCTTTTTTCTCCTTTATGTTGGTTTGTATTTCATTGTTTTTTTAGAAAGCAAGAGCGAGCGAGGGAGGGAGGGAGAGAGAGAGAGAGAGAGAGGGAGGGAGAGGGAGAGGGAGAGAGAGAGAGAGAGAGTGATGATATATAGACAGAAAATATAGGTATAAATAATGCAGATATAGATAGATAGATATAAAACTTACACAAAAATAACATTAACCCAAGCTTCCTCAATCTAAGTAACTTCCACAATTGTTGACTTTAATACTTGTAAATCTACAGATAGAATAAACATTGCTGAGAATTCTAGGTTGCCATAGATTTGCATATTATGAGGTTGGAGAAGCTGCTTTAATCTATTTATGAAGGCTAGGCATTTACATGACACCAGGATATAATCCATCAGTGATGCCAATGGCCTCTGAATTGCTTGAGCAGGAAATAAGAAAACACATAGACACACAGACACACACACACAGAGAGACACACACAGAGACACACACACACACAGACACACACACACACAGACACACCAGTGATGGGATTCAAATTTTTTTACGACTGGTTATGTGGGCATGGCTTGATGGGCGTGACCGGAAAAGGATACTGTAAAACCTCCAGTCAGAGATGGTATTTGCTGGTTCTCCAAACTACTCAAAATTTCAACTACCAGTTCTCCAGAACTAGTCAGAACCTGCTGAATACCATCTCTCTCTCTCTCTCTCTCTCTCTCTCTCTCTCTCTCTCTCTCTCTCTCTCTCTCTCTCTCTCTCTCTCTCACACACACACACACACACACACACACACACACACACACTTTTGCATCAGGGATGGGATTCAAAAATTTTAACAACTGGTTCTGTGGGTGTGGCTTAGGTGGTGAGCATGGCTTGATGGTCATGTGACTGTGTGGACATGGCTTGGTGGTCATGTTATTGGCTGGATGTGGCCAATTCAATATCACTCACATCGAGGCACGCATCTCCTCGCCTGTCCTCTCATGACTGTAGGGATGCTGCAACAGTCATAAGTGTGAAAAATGGTCATAAGTCACTTTTTTCAGTGCCATTGTAACTTCGAATGGTCACTCCACACAAGCAAATTACCAGCAAAGGAGGGGGAAAAAAATCCAGAGAAGCTCCGGAGAAAGGAAGTCCAATCCTGCCAAGAATGTAATAAGGGTAAATGGAGAGGCAGATTCTGTAAGCAACACCAGAATGTTTCCTTCCTGCCTTCCTTACAGGATTAGGCCAGTAATTTCTTCTAACAACCGGTTCTCCAAACTGCTTAGAATGTTAACAACCAGTTCTAGTGAATAGGTGGGAACTGGTAGAATCCCATCCCTGCTTTGCATAACCTTTTTTGGTTCAGGTTTAACAACTGGAATTTGTAAGTTCTTAAGAAAATTCAAAACTACAGATTTTAAAACACATATTCCACACAGTAGGGAACAACACCTAACACCATATGTCAGTCTTCAAGATCTTCTGCTATTGCTTTGCATCTTTTCGACTGCCATAAGTAACGGGGGGTGGGTGGAAAAGAGAGGTAGGAATAGTTGGGGAAGTGAGCTGGGGGAGTTACATTCGTCTGATGTATAAATGGAAGGGGGGAGCATAAAATAGAGTTAGGTTTCTATTTCTCGCTTAGCTTTCTTCTCTCTGCGCAACTGCAACCCGTTATCAAACTATGCCAAGGTCAACGGACAGAGGCCTCATCATCACCTGAAGATGCCCACATGATCATATCCACAACTTCTAATTGGAAGTGTCATTTGAACTATTGGGGGTGGGAACATTTCCATCACTTTCTATATGTGAATTGCGCGCCTAAATTCTCAGATTCAGAATTCTTTGGTTGCTCTACCACTTCACTTTCAGTAAAAGATATCTTTTCTCTAAACTAAAGAGTCTAAGTATTTCTTTCCTGGATTTTGAATGGAGCTCCGCCTGACACCATATTTTATTTATGAAAAAGAATAGAGGTTGTTTTGATATTTTAATTGCTTACTCAAATGCATCAAATAAATCTTCAGCTGCAAGTATCTTTGACACATAAGTCAGCACTGATTTAAATAGGTAAAATTCAATAGAATTTGGATCGAGGCACAAAAGCCATCACATTTGTCATGTCAAGTGCTCAGAAGAAGAATGACAAACTTCTTTAAGTTCTTCCAACCCTAGGATTGCAGGAAGGTGATTCCTGGCTTCCTCCTCAGATGCTGAATAGATAAAACTAGGGATTTGTTCTGATTAATTGTAGCCTCTAGTCTATTGCTCAGCATATAGACATCTATATATCCACTTACTTCTTCCAGCTCCACCACTCAGCAAGGAGAGAAGTAAAATTCCATAACCTTTCAAGCTCAGGAGTAGGATATTTGGCACTGTCCAGAATAACTCTTTTCTTCTTGGTCTTATTCATACATATAGAGACACTCATATTAAGCAGGAGATTGTCACTGATTTAAAGGCTAGCAGGAGGGACATGATCCTGGCAAGCGCAATGGTTGAATATGAACAATAGATCACCTAAAAGTCATATCTGATTTTGAAAGTCCTTTCTAAAAGTAGAAACATATCATTTTTCTTCTACAAGAGATTGCTGTGTTTCTCTTCAGGATAATTAAAATTAACACACCAGCTAGCCTTGTGCATTTATGGATTTATATATACACATACCTATACTGTACATACAATACATACATACATGCATACACATACACATGCGCACACATACACACATTACACATATGTAATAATTATAATTAAATAATTAATAATTAATTAATTTAAAATAATTGAGAAATTTGCTAGAGATGGTGCCCCAGTCTGAAAAAGTTTGTCAGACTTAGCCCTATCTGATCCCCTAGGAAAGAAAGACCCCCAGATCCAGACCTTGGATGCTGGTACCAACTGGTTCTGAGCTTCTCTGGTCTTTATCACCTGACATTTCCCTTCCCTATTTCCCATTACATACACAAATAAGTGATAAGTATGTCACATATAGCTTTATTGCCGATCTACCACACCCCCTCTTCTAGCCTTTGATGGTAGGATGTCTGTGAGGTGCCAAGCCAAACCTGGCAGACCTGACACAGTTGCCGTATATGCGTGCCAATAGCTATAATGCAATAATTTCAGAACAAGAGATAGAAGAAGCTTTCTAAAAGTATTCTCTAACAAATGGCTTTTAGTTGTAAAGGCCAGCAAACAATATTAATGAAAACATTTGGAAGATGAAAACAGCATCACTGGGTGTGTTGGATGATATTGGATGCAATTACCTGGCTTGCATTTTGAATTAAATATACCCAATTTGTATCCAAGAAGTCCTGCCACATGAGGAGAGACAGAATCATCACTCTCTCCACCTGCCACTATTACCCCTTCTATTCACTAAACTTCCTACTCCTTTCTTTGTAACCTTTCTCCACTAGTAGAGTAATATATTTTTAGATGGGACTTATACCTTTCAGTGGCCTTAGTAAAAAAAAATTAGGAAAGGAAAACTAATCTATCTCATTCAAGATAGCCCCTCATCAGTACTTTCCTAAAGTTACAAAAGAATAGAATAGAATAGAATAGAATAGAATAGAATAGAATAGAACAGAATAGAATAACAGAGTTGGAAGGAACCTTGGAGATCTTCTCATCCAACTCACTGCTTAAGCAGGAAACCACTTCAGACAAATGGTTGTCCAATCTCTTCCTAGAAACTTCCAGTGTTGGAGAATTCACAACTTCTGGAGGCAAGTTGTTTCACTTATTAATTGTTCAAACTCTCGGGAAATTTCTCCTTAGTTCTAGGTTGCTTCTCGTCTTGATTAGTTTCCACCCATTGCTTCTTGTCCTACCCTCAGGTGCTTTGGAGAATAGCTTGACTCCCTCTTCTTTGTGGCAGCCCCTGAGATATTGAGACACTGCTATCATGTCTCCCTTAGTCCTTCTTTTCATTAGTCTAGACATATCAACTGTTCTTCACATGTTTTCACATCCAGTCTAACCTATGATTAACCTATTGAATTCAAGTTAATCAGTGGAACAGCTCCAGAAGTTGTGGGTACTCCATCACTGGAGGTTTTCAAGAAGAGACTGGACAGCCATTTATCTGGAATGATAAAGGGTTTCCTACTTGAGCAAGGGTGTGAGACTAGAAGATTCCAAGGTTCCCTCTAATCCTATTGTTGTATGTTTTATGTCCCAGCTATCATTTATTCATCCATTTGATGTACATAGCCACCTATTTCATGATAAGCAGTGACTCTGAGTGACTTACATCATTTAAAAGCATAATATATTACCACATAATAAAAATGTGAACAAAGCCAATAGTCAAAGCCATTTAGATAAATGAAAACCACATCATGAGTACTAAATGCTCAGAAACACATCAATGTCTTAAGAGCCTTTTGACAAACTAGCAGGGTCAGAGCTAATCTACTCTCTGGGGAACAGTTCCACATGGTAGCTTCAGCAACATAAAATGCCCACTTCCTGGTTCTGCAAGATGATCTTCTTTGACTGATGAGAGCTGTGCATACCATTCCTGTGGAATCTAATGAGATGTGTAGAAGCAACAATCTTCTGCATGAAATGGCAAAGCCATGAGCTAAAATAAAACAAGACATGTTTTATTAAAGGACGTTGAGACTCTAACGTAAACCAAACCATTACTGTACATCTAAAGAAACATACAGGCAGCATCTCAAAGATACAGATGATGTAGTTACAGGTCCCCTTCCCATTAACCACATGAAAGCAAAGAGTGGATTCAGTAGAAGCTTTTTCCAAAATATAAAGTCATAGATGAAGTCTTCTTGAAGCTTCCTGGAGACTAAGAAAGAAGCCAGGAGTTGTCTTCATTCCAAAACAACTCAATATATTTTATGTTTCATATGATGCTACCTAAGACTAAACTAGTGAAACTGAACTAATCTTATAAACAAGTCAGTTTCAAACTTCTTGTTGTAATAAGAGGAGTCAAAACACTTCAGAGAGAGCAGTGATACTCAGAGCAAAAGAGCAAAGTTCAGCCTCATACTCAAGCAAAATTTAGCAGTTTTAGTCCATAGATGGTTATTTCAGAATGAATAGCATTGGCTCAGTTGATGGGGTTTATGCAATTCTTTCATACTTTCACCAGGCCATCCACACTGGTAGAAGGAACAAGGCAACATCTCTCAAATGATCCCTCTTGCAGACCCACAAGTCTTACATTATTCATAATATAATTATTTGAATAAGTTTGATTAACAAGCCTAAGCAGTAGTGTTTGGGGTGCAAGTTATCCGAATCCATATCTGTGGATTGCAATAAGCCACAGAAATGCATGTTCCAAGCACACATTACAACTATATGCTATACTATCTTCCCTGTTCTAATTCAGGTGTCCCAAACCCGCAGGCCATAGCAGGCTGTGAGGGGACTGCAATGGGCTACGCATATCCACCTGCCAGCTGCTCGCATGGAACCTAGAAAAGTTGGGGAATTATGGTCTAATCATCATGAAACACCCAGATCAATGTGGAGTGCTTTTTGCTTACATTGGAAAAGAAATACTGGGGTACTAATAGTTTTGCTAAGAGGCTACAATTGGTGAATGAATAAAATATTTTTTTAAATCACATTTTGTTGTAAATGTCTACAGGTGAAACTCGAAAAATTAGAATATCGTGGAAAAGTTCATTTATTTCAGTAATGCAAGTTAAAAGGTGAAACTAATATATGAGATAGACTCATTACATGCAAAGCAAGATAGTTCAAGCCGTGATTTGGCATAATTGTGATGATTATGGCTTACAGCTCATGAAAACCCCAAATCCACAATCTCAGAAAATTAGAATATTACATGCAAGCAATAAAATAAGGATTGTACATAGAACAATATCAGACCTCTGAAAGTATAAGCATGCATATGTACTCAGTACTTGGCTTGGGCCCCTTTTGCAGCAATTACTTCTTCAATGAGGCATGGCATGGAAGCTATCGGCCTGTGGCACTGCTGAGGTGTTATGGAAGACCAGAATGCTTCAATAGTGGACTTCAGCTCTTCTGCATTGTTTGGTCTCATGTCTCTCATCCTTCTCTTGGCAATGCCCCATAGATTCTCTATGGGGTTCAGGTCAGGTGAGTTTGCTGACCAATCAAGCACAGTAATCCCACGGTCACTGAACCAGGTTTTGGTGCTTTTGGCAGTGTGGGCAGGTGCCAAGTCCTGTTGGAAAATGAAGTCAGCATTCCCATAAAGCTCATCTGTGAAAGGAATCATGAAGTGCTCCAAAATCTCCTGGTAGATAGCTGCGTTGACCCTGGACTTAATGAAGCACAGTGGACCAACACCAGCAGATGACATGGCTCCCCAAATTAACACAGACTGTGGAAACTTCACACTGGACTTCAAGCATCTTGCAGTGTGTGCCTTTCCATTGTTCCTCCAGACTCTGGGTCCTTGGTTTCCAAATGAGATGCAAAAATTGCTCTCATCAGAAAAGAGGACTTTGAACCACTGAGCAACAGACCAGGTCTGTTTTTCTTTAGCCCAGGTAAGACGCTTCTGACATTGTTTGTTGTTCAGGAGCGGCTTGACAAGAGGAATGCAATATTTGAAGCCCATGTCCAGGATCCATCTGTGTGTGGTGGCTCTTGATGCACTGACTCCAGCCTCAGTCCACTCCTTGTAAAAGTCCCCTTTTGAATGGCCTTTTCCTGACAATCCTCTCCAGGCTGCGGTCATCCCTGCTGCTTGTGCACCTTTTTCTTCCACACTTTTCCCTTCCACATAACTTTCTATTAATGTGCTTTGATACAGCACTTTGGGAACATCCAACTTCTTTTGCAATTACCTTTTGAGGCTTTCCCTCCTTATGGAGGGTGTCAATGATGGTTTTTGTTCAATTCAGACAACGTTAAAGCAAGATAAAGATCAAGAAAGAGTGACTCTACATATGATTATGCAAGGAATCCAAGACCTTAAAATAAAATCAGATACCACTGAAAAAAGAATAGAAAACATTGAGCAAAGGACAAAGAAAACTGATGAAAAGGTGGAGAATATTCAACAAATGATGGTGAAGTATGATGAGAGATTCCCAAAAATTGAAGAAGATAACAAAGAGACAAGAAGATTGGAGATATCGATATCAGATTAACAGTGGTTGAACAAGATAAAAGTGGGATACTGAAATGGGAGATGGACAGATCAGAATTCTATCTCAGATTTGAAAACATAGAGGAAGAAAAAGGACAAAATCTAGCTGAGATAATGATAGAAATATTGGCTGAAGCTTTGGAAATAACAGAAGAGAAGATGATGGATGGAGTAGATAAGGTATCCCGATTTTTTACAAGATAGGCAATGAAAAATAACCTACCAAGAGAAGTTCATATCAGATTTACAAAAAAAGCCATTAAAACACAAATATTACATGTGATAAGAGAGAAAATATTGAAATACAAAGGGAAGGAGATTGTGGTTTTAAAGCAAATACCCAGAAGAGTGAGAGAGATGAGAAGACAATATCGATTTTTGACTAAAATGCTATTGAAAAAAGAGGTGAATTATACATGGCTAATCCTAGAAGGGTAAATGTTTACATGGCAAGAACAGAGATATAGAAATGACTCAGTCGAGAAAGCAAAATTATTTTATGCAGAATTTTTTGGAAAGAGAGAGGAGGCAGAAAAAGAGATTACACTAATTAAATTTCAAGACGACCAAATGGAGACTGAAAAAAAAGAAGGCACAGTAGGTGGATTGGTGGAGACTAAAGCACATGTCACACTGCACCAACGGATGGAAAGAGGATATAAAACAGAGAAAAACGCTTGCCATCCGTTGGTTAACGCGATGCATCTGTTCTGTACTCACTGCGTGCGTGATTCATACCTTCTATCAGTCCAGCATCCGTCTACTGAGATTTCATCCACTCAACAAGTTTTGAGCTGCACAAAATTTTTTGAGCGGATGAACTTTCTGCCGCATCCATTCTACATCCACGACACATATGGGGAACAAACGTTCCATGTCCGTCATCATCCGCTACACATCTGCTGTATCCACTTGGCATCTGCTGCGCATCCGCGCAACTCATATCCGCTCCATCGGAAAATGGAAAGAGCGAGGAAGCGAAATGGAAGCGGAACGTCCGCGCAGCGTCAGTAGCACGGACGTAGAAAGGATGAAAGCGGATGCAGTTCGCATACAAAGCATTAAAATGGAAAAAACGTTTGTATAGGGGACGTATCTCAGATATTTAGGATGTCTGGAGGATGTCTAGAGGATGCAGAAAGACACCTAGTGGAAAACCGATAATTCCTATAAAAAGGGGAGGAAATCACCTGGATCTCACTTTCAGTCCATTAGCCCTGGTGTGCAGACCTCTTCAGCCTTGCTCTTGCTTTTGCTCTTCCAGATCATCCAGTCATCTCCAACATGGATCGTCACATACTCCTTTTGGTAGCCGCCATCATTCTACAGCAGTGCCAAGCCCTCTTCAGGCTCTTTCACCTGTTCTACGAAAGGAAAAGGAGGCGTCCAAGAAGTGTCAGGGTCCGAAGATGGATCGCGAGAAGAGCGGAGTACGGACTGTATGACAAGCTGATGGTGGAGCTGAGGAACGAAGACCCTCGTGCATTCCCAAACTTCATGAGGATGCCACCAGCCATGTTTGATGAAGTTGTGGAGCGGCTGAGACCCAGGTTGACCAAGGCAAACACCAACTTCTGGCCCAGACTGGACCATGGGCTGAAGGTGGCACTGACTCTGTGCCACCTGGCCTCTGGGATCATGCACAGGAACATGCAGTATGGCTGGAGGGTGCCACACAACACCATCAGCATTGTGGTCAGAGAAGTGGTGCAGGCCATCATTGAAGAATACCTGGAGGAACTCCTCCAGTGCCCCACCACTGAAGAAGGCTGGAAGAAAGTTGCAGAAGAGTGGTATCAGAAGTGGAACTTCCCCCACATCGTTGGAGCCATAGATGGGAAGCACGTGGCCTGCAAAGCTCCAGCCAACTCAGGGTCCACTTATCACAACTACAAGGGCTTCTTCAGCATCATCCTCTACACCATGGTTGATGCTGACTACAAGTTCATGTACATTGATGCTTTAGGCAACGGGTCATCTTCAGAAGCCCAGGTGTACAACGCCAGTGACCTCAAGGAGGGGCTGGAACACAACCTCATCATGGGCTTCCCAGATCCAGACTCCCTGCCCAACGACACACAAGATATGCCCTACTTCATCGTGGGGAATGACGCCTTCTCCCTCAGAACCTACCTCATGAAGCCCTACACTTCCAGATACCTCACCTGTGAAGAGAGAATCTTCAACTAGAGGCTGTCCAGGGCAAGGCGGGTGGTGGAGAAAGCCTTTGGCATCCTGGCCAACAGGTTCCAGGTACTTCTCACCACCATGCAGCATCACCCAGAGACTGTGAGGAACATCGTGGAAGCTTGCTGCATCCTGCATAATCTTATGCGCACCCACTACCCAGTGTTGCAGAACAGGCTCGTGGACCGCAAACAAGGTAATGGGGACATGGAGCCTGGGGAATGGAGGCAAGGGCGAAACCTGATAGACACTGTGGATGTGCCAGGCCCCAACAGAGCTTCACATGAAGGGAAGAAGCAGCGCAACCTCCTGAAACACTGGTGCAACTCCCCAGCTGGAGCGGTGAAGTGGCAAGACAGGATGATAGATGCTTAATGGATGCTTCCTTCAGCCTATCTCATCACACGGATGAGATTGGGCCAATGATGTTTGGTTGGCCTACAATGAGCAGGGCATTTAATAAAGAGTTGTGTTTATGTTGAAATGTGTTGATGAATGATTAAATTATTATTGACAATAAAGGGCCATAGGTGTGGCACCTGGGAGGGTGGACCATACAGTCCCATGATACTTGCACTGGAGGCTTATCTATCCCACAGCTATTACCTATCCCACAGCTATTACCCATCCCACAGCTATTACCCATTCCACAGCTATTACCCATCCCACAGGTATCCCTGCCCATTCCACAGCTATCCTTACCTATCCCAAAGCATGCAAAGGCTTAAACCATTTCTCAAAGTTTCCACCAAGACTTTATTAAGTAAAAGAACTGAACCAAGTGTGTGAAGCAAAGATAACCTTTATTAATAACAAACTGTAGGACTTTATTAAAAAAGCAAAATGAACAAAGAAATGTGTCCCAAGCAAAGATAAAGTCAACAGGTAACAACCCAGTCTGGCACTCTTCTCAGTCACTCTGAGGCGTGCCCATGGTCTCAGGGGTGAAGGGTCTAGGGGCTGTGGAGGTGGTAGTGGCTGGAGTGCTGGTCTGAGGTGCCATTGGGGTGCCTGGCCCTGAGAGGACAACAGGGGATGGTGTGTGCAGGAAGCTCTCAGAGAGCTGGTTCAGTCCTGTGATGTTGAGAGGCCCTTCCTCCAGGACATGGGATATCAGTCCCAACACCGATGACAGATGTTCTGAGGCCGGGCTTGGCTGTGGGGTGGAGGAAGGAGGAGTGTAGTGGGGCTGTCTGGTCTGCAGGTGAGCGAGGTGAGGCATCGGTGGCATCTGTGGCGTCGGTGGCATCTGTGGCATCGGTGGCATCTGTGGCAGGTGAGGAACCTGTGCCTGGACTGGGAAGGGCTGCCTGTGCTGCTGGAAGTCCTGGTATCCGTAGCCTTGGTGGGTGAGGGCCTGTTGAAAGCCTTGGAAGGGCTGTAACATCGCCTGGGGTGGAGGAGCAGACCTGGAGTGGGTCAGAGCAGGTTCAGCTGGGCCTGGAGGGTGGTGCAGAAGACCTGTGATCCTCTCCTTGATCACCTGGTACTGGGCTTCAGGCATTTCCATGAGAGTCTGGTTCACGTATGTGAGGAAGGGCTTTCTGTTAGAGGATGGAATCTCGAAGTGTACCAGCTGAGAGAGGAGATCTATGCTGCTCTTGATGGTTTCCCTGATCTCCAAGAGGACAGTGTGGCTCTGCCCCTCTGGTCTGCCTCTCTGCCTGCTTTCTGTGGAGGTGGAGGTGGGGATGGGGGTGGGTTGGTCTCTGGTGGCCGCGGCCTCTTCTTGCTCCATCTGCATCAGGGGATCCTCCATGTGCTCCAGCATGGGGTGTGCAGCTGTTGGGGGGGTCTCTGTCATGGGGCTCTCCAAAGATACCTGCTTGGACACAGGAGCTGACTCTTGGCCAGAAGAGGACTGGCTGTCTGTGGGCTGGCTGAGAGAGGGGTTGACAGAGGGGCTGCTCCTCAGTGGTGGACTTCACCCTCCAGGAAGCTGCACTTTGCCATGACATAGGTCTCCCGGTCAGTGAGCTTGACAGCGGCCTGGCCAGACTTCTTCAGGTGCAGCTTCCCGTACCAGGTGTGCATGTGCTTCCACCACCCCAGGAGGACATCTGAAGCATAGCCCAGGCTCTCCGCCTTCTCGCTCCAAGCCGCCTGCTTCCTCTTAGTGTCTCGATAGAGCTTGTGTCCCTTCCTCCAGAGATACTTGTTCTCCCTCAGCCATTCGAGCACCTCCTCCTCATGTTCCTCTGCAATGGAATACTGTCTCCTCTCCCCCTTTTCGCGCGATTGCCTCTTCCTCCCTCTGGCAGGGCCTTCTGGGCCCTCATCAGCAGGGCTTTGAGGTTCTAGGGGCTGGTCCACCACACCACCACCAGCAGTAGCAGCAGCACCAGCAGAGTCAGCACCAGCAGAAGCACCAGAACCAGGAGCAGCACCAGCAGAGTCAGCACCAGCAGAAGCACCAGCACCAGGAACAGCACCAGCAGAAGCACCAGCACCAGCAGAATCAGCACCAGCAGCAGAAGAAGCAGCAGCACCAGCACCAGCAGCAGAAGCCCCAGCAGAAGCAGAGTCAGCGCCAGGGGGTGGGATGGTGGTCCTGTCCTTCTTGCCAGGGCTGGCAGGAGTTGGCACAGGCTTCCTCTTCTTCCCCATGGTTGTTGGCTGAAGATGTGTCTGGCAGCTGGTCTTTCCTCTGAATGGTAACCTGCTTGCGAGCTGCTTCCCTTTATATCCGCGGGGCTGATGCAATGCATCCTCCCCGCATGCGCAGTGAATGCTTTGCATCTGCTAGGCATCTGCTAGGCATCCGCTAGGTGTCCATGATGCATCCGCGTCATCTGCTCAGCATCCGCTACACATCCGCTCCATCCGCTGCGCGTCCGCTTCGCTGTTCTCCCACGGAAACCCTGCGGATGTCTCATCCGCTTCCATCCGCTTCCATCCGCAAGGCTTCTGTTGAACATACGCTTAACATCCTCGCTATGTCCTCCCTACGTCCGTTCCTTTCCATTGTTGTCCATTCTGTTTATGCAAATTTGGGGCACTTTTGAGAGTGGATAAAAATGGATGGAAAATTTGCTCGTCCGCTGTGTCCTTTTTACATACGTTTTGCATCCGTCGGCCGATGTGACCTATCCTTAAAGAACAATGTGAACCAAGATCTACAAGAGCTGCCAAACCTAATTATAAAGCATAACTATGGAAGAGAAAAAACTTATTACAATGAATATAAATGGTCTTAATTCAGCTGTTAAAAGAAGGAAAATTTTTCACAGATTAAAGAAACTAAAATTTGATATAATTTGTCTACAAGAAGTACATATTAAAAAACAATATGAACAATTGTTGATACAGACAAAATTAGGGAAAATATTTACTTCTTTGACTCAATGTAAGAAAAGAGGAGTGGTTTTATTTATCAAAGAGACCATTTCAGCAAAATTGATTTATACTGATGAAGACGGAAGAGTATTAATGGTGGAAATAATGGACAATAATACGAAAACACTCTTGATTGCAATTTATGCTCCGAATGATAAATTACACATGAAAATAATTGAACTGGACTATGTCAATATAGTTATGATGGGAGATTTCAGAGGAACTGTAGAGAATAAAGTGGACTATACAACAACAACAACAACAACAATAACAACAACAACTACAACAAAGCAAAATAGGAAGACTCTCCCCAAATCTTTTTTTAAAATGATAGATGAAATAAATTTAAAAAATATATGGAGAGAAAGAAATGTTAAAACCAAACAATATACTTTTTACTCAAATAGACATTTAACATGGTCCAGAATAGATATGATTTGGACTTCAACAGAATTAATATCTAATATTCAAGAAACAAATATCGAAACAAGTACTTGGTCAGACCACAATTCAATGACAATTAAATAGAAAGGACAAAAAAGAAGATCGAGATGGACGTTAAATAATACTATTCTAAAGGAGGATTTTATACAGCGGATGGAGAAAGAATTGTTTTTTTTCTTTACAGGAAATAAAAAAGAAGATACTTCAATCCAGAACGTATGGAACACAATGAAGGCATATGCTAGAGGCTTGATAATAGATTACACAAGGAAAAGGAACATTTGGAAAAGGCAGCCACGGAAGCTTTAGAAGATGTATAAAAGACTCGAAAAAGAACTACAGAAAACGCCACAGAAAAAAGACATTAAGCTGAAACTGGATACAATTAAACATAAAATGAGTTTAATAGAGAAAGAAGAATTAGCACAGAAAATTAGAAATGCTAAACAGAATTATTTTGAGGATGCAAACAAACCAGGTAGATGGTTGGCATACAAATTGAGAAAGGAGAAAGAATCAAGGAAAATATTGCAATTAATAGATGAACAAGGCCAAGTTTGTTATGGTAGCAAAGAGAAGAAAGAAATTATACGAGACTATTATGATAAATTATATACACAAGAGAATATTGATTCATGTTATTATTATTGAAACAGATGGGCTTTGCCAGAAAATTTATTCAAGCAATACAAGGCATATATTATAAGCAAACGGCAAAGGAGGGAGGGAGAATTAACAGACTCTATCGATATGAGAAAAGGTACAAGACAAGGTTGCCCACTATCACCTTTGCTATTCATATTAACTCTGGAAGTGTTAAATAGAAACATTAGAAATGAAAAGAGTACAAAAGGAATGAAAATTAAAAAGGAAGAATTTAAATTGCAAGCTTTTGCCGATGACTTGGCCTTTATTTTAGAAGACCCTCTAGAAACAGCACCAAAACTATTGGAAAAGATAGAGGCATATGGCAAGGTGGGCGGCTTGAAAATAAACAAAGATAAGACAGGTCACGAATAAGGTTAAGTACTTGGGGATCCATTTGAAAGCAAGATGTAGTACATTAAAAGAGAACAATTACATTAAACTTAAACAATAGATGGCACTAGACTTGACAAAATGGGAAAACCTACAATTGTCACTAATAGGGAGAATTTCAACAATCAAAATGAATATTTTACCCAGAATTCCATATTTGTTTCAAACAATACCAATTAGACTTGGAAAGGACTACGTTGAAGATTTAAACAAAATTGTGTTGAAATATATATGGCAAGGTAAGAAAGTGAGAATAAAGTTAAAACTCTTACAAGATGCTAGAATTAGAGGAGGATTTGGTTTGCCTAATTGGGAGTTGTACTACCAAGCTACAAATTTGACATGGGTGAAGGAATGGATAACATTAAGAAATACTAGATTGTTGACATTAGAAGAACATGATCTGTTGTTGGGGTGGCTTGCCTTTTTATGGTATAAGGGAACTAAAATACAGGGTTATTTTAGAAGACATCATATACGGGAGTCTCTGTGGTTAAATTGGGAGAAGATTAAAAGACAATGTTATTTGAAAATTCCAATCTGGTTATTGACTATTGAAGCATTTTCTTATCCTATAACATATAAGAAGGAACTAACAGTTAGATATGGGGAAATTTTGAATGAAAAAGGTGAACTTGAATCGATGCAAAAACTAGAGGAACAAGGTATAAATATGAATTGGTTTTCTTATGCACAAATACATTCAAGGTATGAAAAAGATTTTAAAACAGAAGGTTTCTATAATAAATTGACTGATTTAGATAAGATTTTGACAGGTACTGATGAAAAGGTGATTAAAAAATTGTATGGATATTTATTAGAAATTAAACTAGAAGAAGAACAAGTTAAAGAAACTATGATTGCTTGGGGGAAGAATTTTGGATATGGGATTGATCTAGAGAAATGGCAAAAATTGTGGTCTCAAAATTATAAAATGACAATGTCAACAGCATTTAAAGAAAATTTGTATAAGATGTTTTACAGGTGGCATTTCCCCCCGACAAGAATAGCAAGAATGTTCAAGAATAAATCCGAAAGATGTTGGAAATGGCATCAGATACCTGGCTCATATTACTATATGTGCTGGACTTGCGCGGATGCAAAAAAATATTGGACTAAAATCCACACGTGGTTGGAAAAAAATGACTAAAAAGCATATCGATTTAAAACCAGAGATATTTTTATTGGGAATTCTGATACATACAGCAAAGACTTAAAATATTTGATTGTAAATGTATTAACTGCAGCTAGGATTTTATTTGCTAAAAATTGGAAAAATGAGAAAATACCATTGCAGGAGGAAATTATCAAGAAAATACTGGAATGTGCTGAAATGAGTAGATTGACATTTGAAATTAGAAAACAAGAGGATAAACAATTTTACAATATTTTGGACCTTTTCTATCAATGCTAGATAACAAAATATAGTAATAAAATATGTACAATTATAGAAAATAATGAATATATAAAGATGTATTTCTATTATTATTATTATTATTACATATATAAATGTTTTTAGGATAGATTTGGAAGGACTATATGAATTGTTATAAACTAAACTAAGTAAAGTATAGCTATCTCGCTAAGTATGAATGAACAAAATTATAGTCAAATGATTGATTAATAATACGATGATATTCAATTTCTGATAATAAGAGATATTATGTAATGTAACTGTAATTGAGACTATGAATTTGGGGCACAAAAAAATTGTAAACCAACCGACACACTGTTTGTACACTTATGGAAGAAAGTTGATGTTTTTATGTTTTGTTTGTTTTTGTCCTTAAAAATCAATAAAACTTAACCAAAAATAATAATAATGATGGTTTTCTGCACAACTGTCAGGTCAGCAGTCTTTCCCATGATTGTGATTCCTACTGAACCAGACTGAGAGACCATTTAAAGGCTCAGGAACCCTTTGCAGGTGTTATGGCTTAATTAGCTGATTAGAGTGGGACACTTTGAGCCTAGAATATTGAACCTTTTCACAATATTCTAATCTTCGGAGATTGTGGATTTGGGGTTTTCATGAGCTGTAAGCCATAATCATCACAATTATGCCAAATCACGGCTTGAACTATCTTGCTTTGCATGTAATGAGTCTATCTCATATATTATTTTCACCTTTTAAGTTGCATTATTGAAATAAATGAACTTTTGCATGACATTCTAATCTTTCGAGTTTCACCTGTATATAGTTTTTTTTTCCAAAGGAAAAAAGGATGCTTTAGCAATTGAGCAGTTATTTTACTGTGTTTGGTGAAACATGCAAAGTCACATTTTAAGTCTCACGGCATACCTTCAAAAAGGAGCATGCAGGAAGGCAAAAGAATGCAGCAAATGTTTTTTAAAAACCCTTTTAAAATAATTGTATTGCTCCTTTGGATTGCGCAGCATTTGTACAAGCAAGCAACATGATGTTGACAAAATATTTATTTATTTATTCATTCATTTCTTTATTTATTTGCCACCCATCTCACCTAGAGGCAACTCTGGATATCCTGACGAATAAATAGAGTTTAAGCCCATGTCACACTGGACAACGGATGCAAAAAGGACACAGCGGATGAGCAAAATGTTCCATCCGTTGTTATCTGCTCTTAAAAGGGGCAAAAATTTGGATAACCGGAGCGGATAACACGGATGCGGGGAGGACGCAAGGCGGATGCAAAGCGGATGCGGAATGGAAGCCCAGCGGATGGAAGCGGATGGGAGCGGATTACACAACCGCAGGGCTTCCGGGGGCCCTCAGCAAAGCGGACACGGAACGGATACAGCGGATGCAGAACGGATGCACAGCGGATAAAGCGGATGCACAGTGGAAGCCTAGTGGATGCACAGCGGAAGCGGAATGGATGCCGAGCGTTAATTGCGCATGTGGGGGGGAAGTATTACGTAAGCCCCCCGGATATAAAGGGAAGCAGCTCGCACGTGGCCAGCATTCTGAGGAAAGACCTGCTGCTGGACACTTCGAGTTCCTTGCCTGCCCTGCCAGCCTGCCTTTCAGCCAGCGTTGGTGCCTGCCTGCCTGCCTTCCTTCCTGCCAGGCTTTCTGCCAGCCTTCCTGCCAGGCTTCCTGCCAGCCTTCCCGCCAGCCTTGGTGCCTGCCAGCCTCCCTGCCAGCCAGCAACCCCACAACCATGGGGAGGAAGAGAAAGCCTCAGCAACCTGCCGCCATCCCTGGCAAGAGGGACAGGGCCAACCTCCCGCCTCCTGCCCCTGACTCTGCTTCTGCTGGGGCTTGTGCTGAAGCTGCTCCTGGTGGTGGTGCTTCTGCTGGTGCTGGAGCTTCTGGTGGTGCTTACTCTGTTGAAGCTGCTCCTGGTCCTGCTGGTCCTGCTCGACCTGCTCATGCTCCTGGACTTGCTCGTCCTGCTTGTGCTCCTGGTCTTGCTCATCCTGCTCGTCCTACTTGTGCTCCGGGTCCTGCTCGTGCTCCTGGACTTGCTGGCCCTGCTGGTGCTTACTCTACTGCTGCTGATCCTGGTCCTGCTGGTCCTGCTGCTGCTGCTGCTGCTGCTGCTGCTGATGATGATGATGATGATTATGATCCTGCTGGTGAGGATGCTGATGTTGATTATGATCCTGCTGGTGAAGATGATGATGATGATGATGATGATGATGATGATGATGATGATGATGATTCTGCTGCTGCTGCTGGTGGTGGTGGTGTGGAGGAGCAGCCCCTATTACCTGGGAGCCCCTCTGATGAGGGCCCATCTGGTACACTCAAAGGGAGGAAGAGGCATATGCAACAATGGGAGAGGAGGCAATACTCCATTGAGGAGGCGCACGAGGATGAGGTGCTGGAGTGGCTGAGAGAGAACGACTATCTGTGGCGGAAGGGACACCAGCTGTACAGGGACACCAAGCAGAAGCAGGCTGCTT
Organism: Laticauda colubrina; assembly: GCA_015471245.1. NCBI lineage: Eukaryota > Metazoa > Chordata > Lepidosauria > Squamata > Elapidae > Laticauda > Laticauda colubrina. The sequence goes on along the minus strand of BLBF01020492.1, from coordinate 30,096 downwards.
GGAGAGAGAGGGCAGAGAGTATGGGTTATACTTTGGAGGTGTTCCTCGGCTGGTGGAAGCACATGCACACCTGGTACAGGAAGCTGCACCTGAAGAAATCTGGCCAGGCCACTGTTAAGCTGACGGACAGAGAGACCTACGTCATGGCCAGGTGCAGCTTCCTGGAGGGTGAGGTCCGCCACTGAGGAGCACCAGCAGCCCCTCTCACGACCCTCTCTCTCCGGTAGCCTGCTGAGAGCCAGTCCTCTTCCGGCCGAGAGTCAGTCCCTGTCTCCAGGCAGGTTTCTGTGGAGCGTGCCACGGCGGAGAACCCATGGACAGGTGTGGTAAGTGTGGTGGAGTGCGTAGAGGACTCCCTGGTGCGGTGGGAGAAAGGAGACATCGAGTCCACCATACTCCTAGCCGCATCCACCCCCCCCAGCTCCACCTCCGCAGAAAGGCAGAGAGCCGGACAGCAGGAGGGGCAGAGCCACACTGTCCTGCTGGAGATCAGGGACACCATCCGCACCAGCATAGATCTCCTCTCTCAGCTGGTCCACACCAACTCCTCATCCTCCAACCGCGAGCCCTTCCTCACCTATGTCAACCAGACCCTCAAGGAAATGGCGGATCCACAGTACCAGTTGGTGAAGGACCGGATCACCAAGCTGCTCCAAAACCCTCCAGACCCAGAGGAACCTGCTCCCACCCAGTCCAGGTCTTCTCCTCCACCCCAGGTGATGTCCCTCCCATTCCAAGGCTTCCCACAGGCCCTCACCTACCAGGGCTACGGCTACCAGGAGGTTCAGCAGCATAGGCAGCAGCCCTTCCCAGTCCAGGCACAGAGTCATCGGGCGACACCATTGCCACCTGTTTCACTGATGCCACCGATGCCACCCACGACAATGATGCCACCGACGACAGCGATGCCACCCACGCCAATGATGCCACCGACAACAGTGATGCCACCCACGCCAATGATGCCACCCATGCAGTCCTCACCCAGCTGCAGAGCAGACAGCCCCACTACACTACTCCTTCCTCCACCCCACAGCTAAACCCGGCCTCAGTACATCTGTCTTCAGTACTGGGGCTGACACCCCATGGCATGGAGGAAGGACCTCTCAGCATCATGGGGCTGAGCCAGCTGTCCGAGAGCTTTCTCAACACACCGTCCCCTGTTGTCCTCTCGGGGCCAGGCACTCCAGCACCACCCACCACCAAAGCACCTGGACCCTTCAGCCCTGAGACTGGGCACACCTCCGAGTGACCAAGAAGAGTGCCAGAGACCGGGTAGCTGGCTACCTGTGGACTTTATTTGGACACTTGACTTGGGTCATTTTTTTTTTTACAGCTTGTTGTTCAATAAAGTTTAGCTTTGATTCACACACTTGCTTCATTTGTTTTTTTTTTTTAAAAGTCTTGGTGGAAACTTTTAGAATTGGCTTAAGCCTTTGCATGCTTGTGGGATGGGTTAAGATAGCAGTGGGGTGGGCAGGGATACCTGTGGAATGAGCAGGGATACCATTGGGAAGGCTAATAGCTGTGGGATAGATAAACCTGCATTGCAAGCATAGTGGGACTGTATGGTCCACCCTCCCAGGTGCCACACCTAGGGCCCTTTTTTATCAATAACAATGTAAGCATTGATCCACACATTTGAACACAAACACAACTCTTTATAAAACGCCCTGTTCATTGTAGGCCCACCCAACATACATGGCCCTATCTCATCCGTGTGAAGAGACAGGCTGAAGGAAGCATCCATTAAGCATCTACCATCCTGTCTTGCCACTCCACTGCTCCAGCTGGGGAGTTGCACCAGTGTTTCAGGAGGTTGCGCTGCTTCTTCCCTTCCCGTGAGGCTCTGTTGGGGCCTTGCACATCCTGAGTGTCAATCAGGTTTCACCCTTGCCTCCATTCCCCAGGCTCCATGTCCCCATTGCCTTGTTGACGGTCCACGAGTCTGTTCTGCAAGACTGGGTAGCAGGTGCGCATGAGATTGTGCAGGATGCAGTAAGCTTCCACGATCCTCCTCACGGTCTCTGGGCGATGCTACATGGTGGTGAGAAGTACCTGGAACCTGTTGGCCAGGATGCCAAAGGCGTTCTCCACCACCCGCCTTGCCCTGGACAGCCTGTAGTTGAAGATCCTCTCTTCACGGGTCAGGAGTCTGGAAGTATATGGCTTCATGAGGTAGGTTCTGAGGGAGAAGGCGTCATCCCCCACGATGAAGTAGGACACATCTTGCGTGTCGTTGGGCAAGGGGTCTGGATCTGGGAAGCCCACGATGAGGTTGCCTTCCAGCCCCTCCTTGAGGCGACTGGCATTGTATACCTGGGCATCTGAAGATGAGCCGTAGCCTGAAGCATCGATGCACATGAATTTGTAGTCAGCATCAACCATGGCGAAGAGGACGATGCTGAAGAAGCCCTTGTAGTTGATATAAGTGGACCCCGACTTGGGTGGTGCTTTTCAGGCCACGTGCTTGCCATCTATGGCTCCAATGGTGTGTGGGAAGTTCCACCTCTGATACCACTGCTCTGCAACTTTCTTCCATCCTTCTTCAGTGGAGGGGCACTGGAGGAGCTCCTCCTTGTATTCTTCGATGATGGCCTATACCACTTCTCTGACCACAATGCTGATGGTGTTGTGTGGCACCCTCCAGCCATACTGCATGCTTTTGTAGGTGGTCCCTGAGGCCAGGTGGCGCAGAGTGAGTGCCACCTTGAGCCCAGGTTCCAGGCTGGGTGGGAAGTTGGTGTTTGCCTTGGTCAACCTGGGTGTCAGCCGCTGCACAACTTCGTCAAACATGGCTGGAGGCATCCTCATGAAGTTCTGGAACGCCCAAATGTCTTCTTTCTGAGCTCCACCATCAGCTTGTTGTACAGTCCGTACTCTGCTCTTCTCCCAATCCATTTTTGGACCCAGACGCTTCTTGGCCGCCTCTTTTTCTTCCCGTAGTAGATTTCACAGAGCCTGTAGATGGCTTCGTACTGTTGCAGAAGGATGGTGGCTGCCAAAAGGACTGTGGTACGATCCACGGTGGACATGACTGGATGCTGTGGAAGAGGAAGAGTCAGATGAAGGCTGCAGAGGTCTGCACAGGTGGGCTGCTGGTCTGAAAGTGAGATCCAGACGAGTTGCTCCCCCTTTTTATAGGTAGTATAGGTGTCCCTTTGCATCCTCTAGGCATCCTCTAGGCATCCTCTAGGCATCCTCTAGACATACTTAATATCCGAGATAGGTCCCCTCTGCAAACGTTTTTTCCGCTTTAAACGCTTTGTTTCCATGCTGCATCCATTCTGCATCCATTCTGCATCTGTTCCGCGTCCGTTCCGCTTCCTCCCTGCGTCCGGGCGGATGCGAGTTGCGCGGATGCACAGCGGACGCCAAGCGGATATAGTGGATGCATAACGGATGCGTAACGGATGCGTAGCGGATGCGTAGCAGATGCAGAACGGACCAACTGGATACATTTTCCACGCAAAAGTTTTAGGCAGCCCAAAACTTTCTGAGCGGATGAAACATCCATAAATGGATGCTGGACGGATAGAGAGGGAGCAAAACGGAGGCAGTGAGTACATCGCGTTTTGTCCGTTTTACATCCTCTTTCCATCCGTTGGTTCAGTGTGACATAGGCTTTAGCAACAATCCAAATCCAAACCATATTCTGATATCTGTCACTGAAAAAGTTGAGACTCCTTCCTCTTACAAAGGATTGTGAGAATCACTTGCTCTTAAAGAAAGATCACCTTGAATAAACTCAGTTCTTTCTGTCTGCCATAAACACAGCCATATTATTATTATTATTGAACCATTGTGGAAATAACTTGTGATTATCTTCTTTCAAGGTATTTTTTTAAATTCCTCTGTTCAATCGACACCTCTGGGAGTTATTGTAATCTCCCATATCTCTATGCCTAATTAGGCATAGAGTTAATCAGAAGACTACCAGTTTCTGTAGTTACATACCTTCAACTCCCCTTTATTTATACCCTCTATTGTATTTGTGTTCTCTCTCAGCTTGAAGTACTCAAAACAAACATGGTTATTGTTACCTAATTTGCCATACTTTCATAAATTACAACACATTCTCTTTCACCTTCTCCCCCCCCCCCCCCCCATACACACACACACCCCAGACATAGCACGTTGGCTCAATATTTTTATGGCTACAGTCAAAAAAAATCAAACTTTGGTTTGCAGCAAGCTGAAAGGGTAGCTGAAAAAGGCCTTGTCAAAGCAGGATATAGGGTACCAATAAAGAAGAATATTTGTAGCTCAGGTTTGAAATGAAGGGTCCTTGGTGCTCTCTGAGCTAGGTTATTTTCTTGCGGGTGTTTCATACCTGAAGCCTTGAACACATTTAACAAACTCTTTTAAATATTTGGGAACAATTATTCTTAGGAACATATCTTTTTCCCTAGATTTGAAAATATCAGAGTGCACAGTATAATGAAGATCAGAGGTGATATTAATTATTTTCTGGAGACGAAAAGATGTTTTGAAGATGAGTATTATGCTCAAGACCATTATGTATTCCTTATGCATAGATGCCTATGCTAATTCTGCTTTTTTAAATCAGTGTTAATAATTAAATATTTAGCAAATGGCCAAACCCCAATAATTTCCTTCTCAAAATTTCAACTTTCACATAAAAATGAGAGATTTAATTTTCCTGATTTTGAATTATATCACTGAGCCTATAGGAATAGAATGAAAATTATATTGATTATGCACCATTATAGGCACAATTGGACAACTATTATTTTGCCTCTCTGAAATCTTGGCAAATGTTTGATTCTAAACATAGTGGGAACTCAGTTGTGTTTCCACCATTAAAGGGAGGTAAAATGTATTTGGGAAACAATGGGAGATAAATTAAAATTTGATCCTTGCTCTTGCAATAAATTGGAACATTTAGAACAATCCTTATTTAATTTTTAAAAAAGAGTTGAGAATGACCTTTAATCATTATAAATAACTGTAAAACTTCAAATTACAAAAATAAATTAATTCTGCCAAAAATAGGAATAAATTCAGCTAAAGTTATTGTTTTATTTTTTGTTTTGGACCAGACTTTTTGGTTGATTTTTACATTTTTGAATCATTTAAAGTGTTTTTTAAAAGCTACAACAAAAATTCACCTTTTTAAAACTTTAAAAAATAACATTAGTCAATATAGGGAAAATGAACTTGAAACAGAGATCTATAATTTTCTATATTATAGTTCAATGTGTTAAGATATGTTAAATAAGTTTCTGCAGGGTCCTTGGTTCTCTCTAAGCTTGGCTGTTTTCTTGAAGACATTCTATTACCCAAATAGGGAACATTATCAGTGCTTGTGTAAAGATGTTACTTAATTTGGGTAATCAAACATCTGCAAAAAAAACTAACCAAACTCAGAGAGCACCCTGAGCAACAAATATTCTCCTTTATTCCTAAATATATTTCTTATAATCTTAAAACAAGGAGTTAATTCTATTTAGGGATGTTTGAAAAAGAATTATTATTTTTGGCAATGTAATAAATTTAAAGGTAAGTTATTTTTGGTAGTATTGTTCCAGCTGGAAATTCTTGGTTTAGTGTATTGTTCCTTAAAGGAAGTTAAATTTTAGAAATATGAATGTGTTGTTAAATTATATTCCTAAAAACTGGAAATTGTTTAATTATTAAGACATTTAGATTTATTGTACTTGGACCATTGGTATTAGAATTGGAATTCTTTATTGGTCAAGTGTGATTGGGCACACAAGGAATTTGTTTTGGTACAAATGCTCTCAGTATACATGAAAGAAAAGATACATTCGTCAAGAGTCAAGAATCATAAGGTACAACACTTAATGATAGTTACAGGGTATAATAAGCAATCAAATCATATGAGGAAAAAGTCAATAAAAATTGTAAGGATACAAGCAACAAAGTTAAGCCCATGTCACGCTGCCCAACGGATGCAAAAAGGACACAACGGACAAGCAAAATATTCCATCCATTGTTATCCGCTCTCAAAAGGGGCAAAAATTTGCATAACCGGAGCGGATAACATGGACGCAGGGAGGACGCAGGGCGGATGCAAAGCAGATGCGGAACGGAAGCCCAGCGGATGAAAGCGGATGGGAGTGGATGGCACATCTGTGAGGCTTCCGGGGGACCTCAGCAAAGCGGCCGCGGAACGGATACAGCGGATGCACAGCGGATGCACAGCGGATGCACAGTGGATGCCGAGCGTTAATTGCGCATGCGGGGAGGATGCATTGTGTCAGCCCCGCGGATATAACAGAAGCAGCTCGGAAGCAGGTCACCATTCAGAGGAAAGACCTGCTGCCGGACGGATTGGCTGCCTTGCCTGCCCTGCCTGCATGTCTGCCTGCAAGCCTTGCTGCCAGCCTTGCTGCCAGCCGGTCTGCCTGCCAGCCTTGCTGCCTGCCTTCCTGCCAACCTTGGTTCATGTCTGCCTGCCAGCCTTCTTGCCAGCCTTGGTTCCTGCCAGCCTCCCTGCCAGCCAGCAACCCCACAACCATACAGAAGCACAGCAAGCCTCAGCCTCTGCTGCCAGCCCTTGCAAGAGGGACAGGGCTACTATCCCGCCCACTGGCCCTCACTCTGGTTCTGCTGGAGCTTCTGCAGCATGGGCTCACTCTTCTTGGGCTGGGGCTTCTGCTGCTTCTGCTTCTGAAGGAGCTGATGAAAAGCACTCCAGCACCAGCCACCTCCACAGCACCTGGACCCTTCACCCTTGAGACTGAGTGACCAAGAAGAGTGCCAGAGACTCATTTTTGTTTCATAGCTTGTTGTTAATAAAGTCTATTTATGATTCACACACTTGCTTCATTTCTTTTTTTTAATAAAGTCTTGGTGGAAACTTTTAGAAATGGTTTAAGCCTTTGCATGCTTGTGGGATGGGTAAGGATAGCTTTGGAATGGGTTAGAATACCTGTGGGATGGGTAATAGCTGTGGGATGGGTTAGGATAGCAGTGGGATAGATAAACCTCCAGTGCAAGCATAGTGGGACTGTATGGTCCACCCTCCCAGGTGCCACACCTATGGCCCTTTATTATCAATAATAATGTAATAATTATCCACACATGTCAACATAAACACAACTCTTTATTAAACGCCCTGTTCATTGTAGGCCAACCAAACATACGTGGCCCAATCTCATCCGTGTGATGAGACAGTCTGAAGGAAGCATCCATTAAGCATTTACCATCCTGTCTTGCCACTCCACTGCTCCATCTGGGGAGTTGCACCAGTGTTTCAGGAGGTTGCGCTGCTTCTTTGCCTCACATGAGGCTCTGTTGGGGCCTTGCACATCCTCAGTGTCTATCAGATTTCGCCCTTGCCTCCATTCCCCAGGCTCCATGTCCCCATTGCCTTGTTGGAGGTCCACGAGCCTATTCTGCAAGACTGGGTAGCGGGTGGCATGAGATTGTGCAGGATGCAGCAAGCTTCCACGATCCTCCTCATGGTCTCTGGGCGAGACTGCATGTTGGTGAGAAGTACCTGGAAAACCTGTTGGCTAGGATGCCAAAGGCGTTCTCCACCACCCGTCTGGCCGTGTACAGCCTGTAGTTGAAGATCCTCTCTTCACGGGTGAGGTATTTGGAGGTGTAGGGCTTCATGAGGTAGGTTGTGAGGGAGAAGGGGTCATCCCCCACGATGAAGTAGGGCACATCTTGCTTGTCGTTGGGCAGCGGGTCTGGATCTGGGAAGCCCACCATGAGGTTGCCTTCCAGCCCCTCCTGGAGGTCACTGGTGTTGTATACCTGGGCATCTGATGATGACCCGTTGCTTGAAGCATCGATGTACATGAACTTGTAGTCTGCATCGACCATAGCGAAGAGGATGATGCTGAAGAAGCCCTTGTAGTTGTGATAAGTGGACCCTGACTTGGCTGGAGCTTTACAGGCCACGTGCTTGCCATCTGTGGCTCCAACAGTGTGGGGGAAGTTCCACTTCTGATACCACTGCTCTGCAACTTTCTTCCAGCCTTCTTCAGTGGAAGGGTACTGGAGGAGCTCCTCCTTGTATTCTTCGATGATGGCCTGTACCACTTCTCTGACCACAATGTTGATGGTGTTGGGTGGCATCCTCCAGCCATACTGCATGCTCCTGTAGGTGGTCCCTGAGGCCAGGTGGCACAAAGTGAGTGCCACCTTGAGCCCAGGTTCCAGGCTGGGCCGGAAGTTGGTGTTTGTCTTGGTCAACCTGGGTGTCAGCCGCTACACAACTTCGTCAAACATGGCTGGAGGCATCCTCATGAAGTTCTGGAATGCCCAAGTGACTTCGTTCCTGAGCTCCACCATCAGCTTGTTGTACAGTCCATCCTCTGCTCTTCTGGTGAACCATCTTTGGACCCAGACTTTTTTTGGGCGCCTCCTTTTCTTCCCGTAGTAGAGTTCACAGAGCCTGTAGATGTTTTCGCACTGTTGCAGAAGGATGGTGGCTGCTGAAAGGACTTTGTCACAATCCACGGTGGACATGACTGGATGCTGTGGAAGAGGAAGAGTCAGATGAAGGCTGCAGAGGTCTGCACAGCTTGGCTGCTGTTCTGAAAGTGAGATGCAGGTGAGTTGCTCCCCCTTTTTATAGGCAATATACGTGTCTCTTTAGGCATCCTCTAGGCATCCTGCAGACATCCTTAATATCCAAGATAGGTCCCCTCTGCGAACGTTTTTTCCATTTTAAATGCTTTGTTTCCGTGCTGCATCCGTTCTGCATCCGTTCTGCATCCGTTCCGCTTCCTCCCTGCGTCTGGGCGGATGCGAGTTGCACGGATGCGTAGCGGATGCCTAGCGGATATCGCGGATGCGTAACGGATGCGTAGCGGATGCAGAACGGAAGAACTGGGTACATTTTCCGCACAAAAGTTTTGGGCAGCCCAAAACTTTTGGAGCAGATGAAACATCCATAAACGGATGCTGGACGGATAGAGAGGAAGCAAAATGGAGGCAGTGTGTACATCGCGTTTTCGAACGGATGGCAAGTTTTTTTTGTCCATTTTACATCCTCTGAACCGTTTTACATCCTCTGAACCGTTGGTTCAGTGTGACATGGGCTTAACAGTCATACAGTCATAAGTGGGAGGTGATGGGTGATAAGGAGTGATGAGAAGATTAATAGTAATAGTCATGCAGACTTTGTAAATAGATGAACAATGTTGAGGGAATTATTTGTTTAATAGAGTGTTGGTGTTTGGGAAAAAAATTCTTGTGTCTAGTTGTTCTAGTGTGCAGTGTTCTATAGCATCATTTTGAGGGAAGGAGTTGAAACAGTTTATATGCGGGATGTGAGGGGTCTGTAAATATTTTTACAGCCCTCATTTTGACTTGTGCAGTATACAGTTCCTTGATTGAAGGCAGGTTGGTAGTAATTGTTTTTTCTGCAGTCCTAATTACCCTCTGAAGTCTGTGTCTGGCCTGTTGGGTTGCAGAACCAAACCAGACAGTTCTTGAGGTGCAGATGACAGACTCAATAATTCCTCTGTAGAACTGGATCAGCAGCTCTTTGGGCAGTTTGAGCTTTCTGAGTTGGTGCAGAAAGAAAATTCTTTGTTGTGCTTTTTTGATGATGTTTTTGATGTTAGGTGTCCATTTTAGGTCATGTGACATAGTAGAACCTAGAAATTTGAAGGTCTCTACTATTGATACTGTGTTGTCAAGTGTTGTAAGAGGTGGTAGTATGCGGGGTGGGATTCTACCAGTTTGTACCTATTCACTGGAACCGGTTGTTAACATTCTAAACAGTCCAGAGAACTGGTTATGAGAAGAAATGACTGGCCTAATCCTGTAAGGAAGGCAGGAAGGAAACATTCTACTGTTCCTTATAGAAACTGCCTCTCTGTTAACCCTTTTTACATTCTTGGCAGGACTAGACTTCCTGTTTCTAGAACTTCTCTGGAGTTTTTTTCCCCTCCTTTGCTGTTACTTTGCTTGTGTGGAGTGATCATTGAAAAAAGTGACTTATGATCATTTTTCACACTTATTACTGTTGCAGCATCCCCACAGTTATGAAAGGCCAGGCGAGGAGATGTGTCCTTCGATGTGAGTGATGTTGAGTTGGCCATGCCCAGCCAGTAACATGACCACCAAGCCATGTCCACCGAGTCACATGACCACCAAGCAATGCCCACTAACTAAGCCACACCCACATAACCGGTTGTTAAAAAATTTGAATCCCACCCCTGGTAGTATGGGAAGGTTTCTTCTAAAGTCTGCCACCATTTCTACAGTTTTGAGTGTGTTCAGTTCCAGATTGTTCTGGTTACACCACGAGGCAAGTTGTACAACCTCCTGTCTGTACGCGGATTCATCATGTCTTGAATGAGACCAGTCACTGTTGTGTCATCCGCAAACTTCAGTGTTTTAACAGATGGATCATTTGAGATGCCGTCATTGGTATTTAGGGAGAAGAAAAGTAGAGAAAGTACACAGCCCTGGGGGGGGCCTGTACAGGTATCGGATATGATTCTGCCTAGCTTCACCTGCTGCATCCTGTCTGTTAGGAAGCTTATGATCAACTTACAAGCGTGTTCAGGTACCGATAGTTGGTTTAACTTACTTAGACGAGTATCTGGAATGATGGTATTGAATGCTGTACTGAAGTCTACAAAGAGGACCCTTGCATAGGTATTTGGAGATTCAAGGTGTAGGATGTAATGCAGATGTAATATAAAAAGATGTATACTTGTATACAAATACTTGTAACCAGATACAAAATTCTGGCTCAATGCAATGTGTCAAGTCACAGCCTTTGAACTAATTCTGGACAATATGATTTTGTCCTGTAATTGTTCAATACATTGCTTAAAATGTGAATTGTAACATTTCTTACACAGGTATAATGAATATTGTATACTACCCTTATGTAGCACTGAATTTATATAGCTTTGAATTAGTATTTTTGTCTTTATTAGATAGTTTCATATGCTTTTATTTTATTTATATATTTATTACATTTGTACAGCACCCAATCCCAAGGACTCTGGAAGTTGACAAAACAAAAGCAGAGAAAGATAACAATAAAACAATGCAACATGACAGACAGATAGCAAAAACCAGACGAGACACACACCAAGAATGAGAGGCACTTTCTCAAAAGGGCTCTTCAATTACCCTACCAAAAGATTGTTTTCACAATTTTTTTTAATGTGTACTCATATAGATGATTTATTTTTGGTTGGAAGTTGTTCTAAGTTATTTTTAAAGTTGTTTTCAGATCAATTATTATATTTTATTGAGAAGAAACCACACTGATACTGATATTTTGTCAAGATCTAGATGGGGGATTTGCTTCCTTTTGGGCAATCTCAAACTTTCCTTTTTTTGATATCACCCACCATTGTATTCTTCTGAATCACCTGTGGGAATGGCAATGAGCTCCAGGGGCCCTGGTCTCTTTTTAGTGGATGATTCCAGTAGATGGCTATAAATAGGGAGATTGCAACTCAGGGACATTTCCTATGTAGAGTGCTACAGGGCTCAGCTTTCTCCCTTCTACTTTTTAATATCTACAAGGAGCTGCTAGGAGAAGTCATCTTTCAGTGTGAGGCATCATATATTAATAATATACAGCTGTAGATTGCAATTCTGGTATCATAACCGACATTTTATGGGTTTGGGTGTAAAGAAACAAGCTAAAATTAAACCCAAGACAGACAGAGACAGACAGAGATAGTACAGACAGAGACAGACAGCAATATGGTTTATTCAATAATGATGTTTGTCAGATTCACTGTTACCACTTGAAAGGACAATGTTGTGCCAAGACAGTTGCCCAAAGAGACAGTTGTCCAAAGAGACCAGATCCCTTGAAAGAACAAGTCCATAACCTGGGGTCCACCTGGACTCAGATATGTTGAATGGATAGGTAAAGTCCATGGCCAAGACGGTTTTTGCTCAGCTTTGGTGGGTGTGCCAGTTGTGGTTCTATCTGAAGAGTGGAGATTTTTGAGGCAACATACAGTATATGTTCTCAATATTGCTACCACAATGTGTTCTAGATGGGATTTGCTCTAAATGCTAGCTGAACTACCTATGCAATGAGCCCTGTCATAGTTACCAATGGGATTCTGGATATAATTTAATGTAATGGCCATAACATAGTGGAACAGCTTTCCCCAGGATGCTAGATGAACACCAACATCATTTCCTTCCACAAGAACCTTAAAATAGAGCTTTTGAATGTAATTCCTTGTGAGAATATCATATAGATATTTATGTTGCTCTAATGTATTACTTTTATTTTTTTGTAATTGTTGCATTACATTGTGCATATTGGTCACTCTATGATGCAGAAGACTGGATTAGATGAATTCTTGACCTTGATCCAACAATGTTCTTTTGTTCTTGTTGTATGCTAACAATTTTTATTGACTGTTTCCTAGTATGATTTAATTGCTTATTGTACCCTATGACTATTATTAAGTATTGTACCTTATGATTCTTGACTCTTGATGAATATATCTTTTCTTTTATGTACACTGAGAGCATTTACACCAAGACAAATTCCTTGTGTGTCCAATCACACCTAGCCAATAAAGAATTATGTTCAATGTTCCTTTGCTGCTATACGTGCACCAAAAGAGACAAATGCTTAGATAGCTAAAAGGGTTTGCATAGGTCTATCTTTTCAGAAATTCAGCTGCTTTCAACAAGGAATGGGAAAGAAATAGGAAAAACTAAAAAAAAAAAATCCCACAAATCCAAGAATGGCCAAAAATGTTAGATGACAAAGATTAGATAAATAGAAAGAAATTAAAAAGATAAAGCAAAGTTCCAACTGGAACTGTCGGACCACATCGGAAAGATCTAATGTGATCAGAATTTATATAATTCTACTCTATAAATTTGAACAAAAAGATGGGTTTCTGAATAATCTCCCAAGCCTTCATGCTGCTGTGTATTCGTCTGAAAACCACTGCTCTAGAAAATGATTAGTGTACTTGAAAATTCATGGCTTGCTTGGGAATTCTGGAAGTTGAAGTCCACCCATCTTAAAGTTGAGCTGTGGTGGCACAACGGTTAGAATGCAGTACTGTAGGCTATTCCTGCTGTCTGCAATTTTTCAGTTTAATTCTCACAGGCTCAAGGTTTACTCAGCCTTGCATCTTTCCAAAGTTGGTAAAATGAGGACCCAGATTGTTGGGGACAATATGCTGACTCTGTAAACTGCTTAGAGAGTAAAGCACTGTGAAGCAGTATATAAGTTTAAGTGCTATTGTTATTAAAGTTGCTAAGGTTTAAAAACACTGATATAGACTATCTGAAAAGATGTCCAGTGGGTGCACTCTCAGAATCCATATCTGGAATCAAAATGGGGCTAACTAATAAATCCGAATGAAAATGATCCAGTGCCTGAAGAAACACCATCTGGCTAGGTCACACTGGCCGTCGGATGCAAAACGTATGCAAAACGTATGCAAAAAGGACACAGCGGACGAGCAAATTTTCGGGGGTGACTCCATCCGTTGTCATCCGCTCCAAAAAGTGGCAAAAATTTGCATAAACAGAATGGAAAAGAAAGGAAAAGAACAGACGTGGGTAGTATGTAGCAAGGATGTTAAAGGGATGTTCATAGGAAGCCTAGAGGATGTATATCGGATGCAAACCGTTCACTGCTCATGCTTTCTATTTCCATGCTACTAACGCTGTGTAGACGTTCCATGTACTTTTTGTTTCCTCCCTCTTTCCGTTTTCAGCTGCAGCGGATGTGAGTTGTGAGGATGCCCAGAGGATGCAGAGAGGATACAGCGGATGTTTAATGGATGATAAATGGACATAGAACGTTTGTTGCTCGTATGTCACGGATTTACATCGTACACAGTGGAAAGTTCATCTGCTCAAAAAGTTTTGTGCAGCTCAAAACTTCTTGAGCAGATGAAACCTCAGTGGACGGATGCTCAACGGATAGAGCATATGAAACACGTATGCAGTGAGTACACAACGGATGCATAGCGTTTTCCAAAGGATGGCAAGCTTTTTTTAATGTTTTACATCCTCTTTGCATCCGTTGGTGCAGTGTGACATGGGCTTTAACCAGAAGTTTGTGGTTGTCTTAGAGAAGAACCAATTATTAGCCTAGATCAAGGGTCTTCAAATTTGGCAAGTTTAAGATTTGTGGACTTCAACTCCCAGAATTCCTGAGCTAACATGACTGGAGGAGGAATTCTGGGAGTTGAAGTCCACAAATCTTAAAGCTGTCAAGTTTGAAAACCCCTCATCTAGATGAACAGAGTTAATTAATTTCTATGCACCAAACAAGAAACTGTAGCCTGTATCCCAGAGACTTACTATATGAATATATACTTGTATGTTCCTGATTAGCCCCATTAGCTCTTGACAGATAACTGAAAAACATCTTGCATTTGGGAACAATGATCACCAAGTAAGTCATTCTGGAATTGGGGGAATTTCAGGAAAAGCCACTTAATAATAAAAAAAACCTGTGATCTGAGAAGCACAGAGCTACTTCAATCTATGCATGAAATTGTTGTATGCAAGTAAATATTGGGCATCTGCTGTAGGATCCAGAATAAAATGATGCAAATCACAAAACAAACTTATTAATAATATACAGTATAATGGATCTTAATGACAGTTAAGGGGGAGGATGCTGTTGCCAAGTTGCACAATACGTACTCTCCCCATAAACATTGGTGAAACAGGCACATATTCAATTCCTCTTTAATACCCAGTGAAAATATTCTAAAACAATTCAATAACAGAGGTTTATTTTTTGTGGGGAAGCAGTAATAGCCCATCCAAAAATAATTTGCTTTAATCTATAAATACACATAGTCTCTCTCTCTCTCTCTCTCTCTCTCTCTCTCTCTCTCTCTCTCTCTTTCTCTCCCCCCTCCCTCCCTCTCCCTCTCCCTTTCCATTTCCCTCTCTCTCTCCCTCTCCCTTTCCATTTCCCTCTATCTCTCTCCCTCACCTCTTCCTCTCTCCCTCTCCCACACCCTCTCTCTCCATTTCCATTTCCCTGTAGCTCTCTCTCTCTCTCTCTCTCTCCCCCCTCTCTCCCTCTCCCTTTCTCTCCCTCTCCCCCCTCTTTCTCTGTAACACAGCATTACAAATAGCTGTCACTGCTGCTTACACCAAACAACTCTTTTTGTTATTCTGCTTGTGTGCCATTTAACTTTACAACCATTAAATTCCCCAGCTTCACTGCATAAAAAAAAAAAAAAAAACAGTGCTCTGACTGGTTTTTTTTAGAGTAACTAATCTAAAAATCACATGGAGTGAAAACAAAGTCATGATATGATTACAAAGCTAGATTTCAGAAGCTAGGCATTCCTACATCAGAAAATCTCATAAGCGGCAGTCATCATTTGTATTATGGAAATTATGTAGCATGCAGTTCACCTTTCATTGCCCCAGCAGGTCTGTCTTTATGTCATCCTGCAGGTGATTATGGAGCTGCTGCGACACATTTAGCTAACAGCACTGGTTGCTCATTGCCATGAACATGAGAGGGGAAGGGAAACAATATCAGCTTTGGAAGCTGTCATCCATTCCATAGAGGGCAGCATTACCTCTAGATGGTCGTGTTCAATTTTGTTATTCCTCCAGTCAAAACCGTAGTAGGAAAATTCCATCTATGGTATGGTTCAAGAGGACCACAGGAATCTTCATAAACACCTTGGGCAGACAGCAGCCCAAAAGTTTGTTTAACTGAGGTTCCTGCTCCGAATAGCAATAGCACTTATGTATTGCTTCATAGTGCTTTATAGTCTTCTCTAAGCTGTTTGCAGAGTCAGCATACTGCTCCCAACAAATTCAATCAATCAATCAACCAATCGAATCAATTAAACATTTATTGTCAATGCACAACATATATACAATGAAATTGAAATTAGCCTCCTTGATGCTGGCCCTGCAAGTCTATCATATTAAACCTAATTGTGGTACTTATGTTGCATAAAACATAGCACAGGGTCACGGGGTCCTCATTTTACAACCTTGGAAGGATGGAAGGCTGAGCCTGTTGGGATCGAGCTGCTGGCAGTTGGCAGAATTAGCCTAAAATATGGCATTCTAACACAGTGTCACCACAGCTCAAAGCAAACCAAAGGGTATCAAGCAATTTACAATAACTTTAAATATACCATGTTTCTTATATTGCATCTTGCCATTTTTGATAAATGGCATATTCTAGGTGCATCTATAAAAAATTATTCCACTAAATTTAATGAAGCATCATGTTTGAGGAAAGCTGCCAGAGTGACCAGAAAGGAAGAAAATTAAAAATGAGATCATAAGAGAAAGAACTGGAAGAGAACCAAACATAAACTCCATACAAATACAGCAAGTTAAGTGGTTTGCTCATCTGGAGGGAATGTCTTGGGATTCTATACCATGCAAGGCATATATAGAAAGAGGAGAAGGTCAGAGAACACAAGTGAGACCCAGAAGAACATGGAGAAACAACAAAGACAAATAACAATGGTTGAAGATACTAGAAGAGTAAGAACAAGAACTCTCCTTACATCTGAAGCAATAAAAGAAGAAGAAAATTTCATCAGATAACCCTACATACATAACAAAGGAAGGAAGGAAGGAAGGAAGGAAGGAAGGAAGGAAGGAAGGAAGGAAGGAAGGAAGGAAGGAAGGAAGGAAGGAGAGCGAGAGAGCGAGAGAGAGATTTTAATGGTCAAAGAAATAAATGAGTGGGGAATTCAGTAAACAACTCCAAATCATTTAGTATCTTTCTATCCATTTTATTTCTTTATACTATCATGATGGAAAAAATGCATTTTTCCCAGTCTACGCTTCAGTGTAATAAATCCAGATGTTTCTGTTCCCTTATAAAATCTAAAAATGTTCAGTACTTCTTTGTTTTACTGAAACCTGGCTTAATCCACAAATTCATGGGGACCACATCATACACATCCCATGAGTTCAGACATTTAGATCAGACAGAATTGAACAGTATTGAACATCAGGTAAAACAAAGGGTGGAGTATTTTGCTTATATATCACATAACAGCTTGTCTCAGGATATAGTTATAATATAGAAGTTTTGTGATGAAAACGTAGAATCTTTACACATCAACTGCAAGCAATTTTAAGGCTAGGTCCCACTGGCCGATGGACGCAAAACATGCATAAAGGACACAGCGGATGAGCAAAAAGTGGTGAAAATTTGCATAAACAGAACGGAAAAGAACGGACGGGGGTAGTACGTAGCGGGGATGTTAAGCGGATGTTCATAGGAAGCCTAGCGGATGACAGCGGATGGAAGCAGATGACACCTCTGAACGGCTTCCGGGGGAGAATTGCGTAATGGACACATAGCGGAAGGGGCGGATACGTAGCGGATGATGCGGATGCATCATGGACGCGTATAGGAAGCAAAGTGGATGCCGCGCGGATGTATATCGGATGCAAAGCGTTCACTGCAAATGCCGGGAGTATGAATTGCATCAGCTCCGCAGATATACAAGGATGCAGCACGCATGCAGTCAGCATTCAGAGGAAAGACGTGCTGCCACATACATCTTCAAGGAACACCATGGTTTGTCAGTCAGGCAGGAAGAGGAAGCCCATGCTTACTCGTTCCAGCCCTGGCAAGAAGGACAGAACCAGCATCCCATCCCCTGGCACTGACTCTGAACCTGGTGGTGGTGCTGCTGCTGGTGGTACTGCTACTGCTGGTGGTACTGCTGCTGCTGGTGGTACTGCTGCTGCTGGTGGTACTGCTGCTGCTGCTGCTGCTGCTGTGGTGGACCAGCCCCAAGGCCCTCAAAACCCTGCTGCTGAAGGCCCTGATGCTCAAGCCTCTGAAGGCCCTGCTCCTCAAGCCCCTGAAGGCCCTGCCGCTGAAGGCCCTACCAGAGGGAGGAAGAGGCAAGAGAAGGAGAAGGGAGAGAGGAAACAGGACACCGTTTCCAAGGACCATGAGGATGAGGTGCTGGAATGGCTGAGGGAAAACGAGCACCTCTGGAGAAAAGGCCACAGACTGTATCGGGACACCAAGAAGAAGCAGGAAGCTTGGAGAGACAAGGCAGAGAGCCTGGGCTACACTGCAGATGTATTCCTGGGATGGTGGAAGCACATGCACACCTGGTATGGCAAGCAACACCTCAAAAAATCCGGGCAGGCCACTGTCAAGCTCACTGACCGGGAGATGTACGTCATGGCCAAGTGCAGTTTCCTGGAGGGTGAGATCCGCCACCGAGGAGCAGCCCCTCTGACACCCCTCTCCCTCAGACAGCCCACAGACAGCCAGTCCTCTTCCAGTCAGGAGCCAGCAAGCCTGTCAAGGCAGGTGTCGTCAGAGGGCCCCACGGCAGAGAGCCCCCTGACAGCTGCACTCCCCATGCCGGCGGACTTGGAGGATCCCCTGTCACAAATGGAGGAAGAAGCAGCAGCCACTAGAGACCAACCCACCTCCACCCCCAGCTTCACAGGATGCAGGCAGAGAGGCAGACTGGAGGGCCAGAACCACAGTGTCCTGTTGGAGATCAGGGACACAATGAAGATCAGCACAGAACTTCTCTTTCAGCTGGTCCACTTGGACAGAGGATCCTCGGGCCGCCACACCTTCATCACCTACATGAGCCACACCCTCAGGGACCTGCCCGAGGCCCAGTACCAGGTGATGAAGGAGAAGATAACAACACTTCTGCACAACCCTCAAGGCCCAGCTGAAGCTGCTCCTACCCAGTCCAGATCTGCTCCTCCACCCCAGGTGATGTCACAGCCCTTCCATGGCTTTCAACAGCCTCTCACCTACCAAGGCTATGACGACCAGGACTTCCCACAGCAAAAACAGACCTTCCCAGTCCAGGCCCAGATTCATCGCATGCCACAGACACCACACCTCACCCAGCTGCAGACCAGACAGCCCCACTACACTCCTCCTTCCACCACTCCACAGCCAAGCCCGTCAATGGACAATCTGTCATCAGTCTTGGGCCTCACATCTCAGGTACTTGAAGAAGGGACTCTCAACCTCATGGGACTGAATCAGCTCTTGAGAGCTTCCTGAACACACCATTCCCTGTGGTACTCTCGGGGCTAAGCACCCCAATGGTGCCTCAGACAAGCACTCAAGCCACAGTCACCTCCACAGTCCCTGCCCGCTTAACAGCTGAGAGCATGGACATGACTCAGAGTGACTGAGAATAGTGTCAGAGACTCAGTTGTTTACTTGTTAAGTTTATCTTTGCTTAAGACACTTTACTTGGTTCATATTGCTTATTTAATAAAGTCATACAGTTTACTTAAGAAAGTTAACAAATGTTATCTTTGCTTCAGACACTTGGTTCATTTTTTTATCTTAGTGAAGTGTTGGTGAAAACTTTTAACAAATGGTTAAGCCTTTGCATGCTTGTAGGATAGATAAGGATAGTTGTGGGAGAGATAAACCTCCAGTGCAAGCATAGTGGGACTGCATGGTCCACCCTCCCAGCTGCCACACTTATGGACCTTTTTTTTATCAATAACAATTTATTCATTGATCAACACATTTTAAAATAAACAAAGCTCTTTATTAATGCCCTATTCATTGTAGGTCCACTCAACATACATGGCACAATCTCATCAGTGTTATGCGACAGGCTCAAGGAAGCATCCATTAATCATCTACAATCCTGTCTTGCCACTCCACTGCTCCAGCTGGGGAGTTGCACCAGTAGGTTGTGCTGCTTCTTCCCTTCACATGAAGCTCTGTTGGGTCCTTGTACATCCACAGTGTCTATCAGGTTTCGTCCTTGTCTCCATTCACCAGGCTCCATGTCCCCATTCCCTTGTTGATGGTCCACAAGTCTGTTCTGCAACACTGGGTAGTGGGTGCGCATGAGATTGTGCAGGATGCAGCAAGCTTCCATGATGCTCCTCACAGTCTGTGGCTCATGCTGCATGGTGGTGAGAAGTATCTGGAACCTGTTGGCCAGGATGCCAAAGGCATTCTCCACCACCCGTCTTGCCCTGGACAGCCTGTAGTTGAAGATCCTCTCTTCACGGGTGAGGTATCTTGAAGTGTACGGCTTCATGAGGTAGGTTCTGAGGGAGAAGGTGTCATCACCAATGATGAAGTAGGGCACATCTTGTGTGTCATTGGGTAGGGGGTCTGGATCTGGAAAACCCATGATGAGGTTGCGTTCCAGCCCATCCTTGAGGTCACTAGCATTGTATACCTGCCCGTCTGAAGCTGACTCGTTGCCTGAAGAATTGATGTAGATGAACTTGTAATCAGCATCAACCATGGCAAAGAGGATGATACTGAAGAAGCCTTGTAGTTGTAATAAGTGGACCCTGAGTTGGCTGGAGCTTTGCAGGCCATGTGCTTCCCATCTATGGCTCCAACGGTGTGGGGAAAGTTCCACCTCTGACACCACTCTTCTGCAAGTTTCCTCCAGTCTTGTTCAGTGGTGGGGCACTTGAGGAGCTCCTCCATGTATTCTTCGATGATGGCCTGCACCACTTCTCTGACCACTTTGCTGACGCTGTTGTGTGGCACCCTCCACGCATACTGCATGTTTCTGTCTGTGGTTCCGGAGGCCAGGTGGCACAGAGTCAGTGCCACCTTCAGTCCAGGGTCCAGGTTGGCACAGAAGTTGGTGCAAGGCTTGGCCAACCTGGGTCTCAGACGCTCTCCAACTTCATCAAACATGGCTGGTGGCATCCTCATGAAGTGATGGAATGCACGAGGGTCTTCATTCCTCAGCTACACCATCAACTGGTCATACAGTCCAAACTCAATTCTTCTCACTATCCATCCTCGGACCCTCACAGCTCTTGGACGTTTCCTTCTTCTCCTTCTCTATAAAAGGTGAAACAGTCTGAACAGGTTTTGGTTCTGGTGATGAATGATCACAGCTACCATACAGACTGTGTCATGATCCAAGGTGGAGAACAATTGATGATGTGGAAGACCAAGACCAAGGGTGAAGAGGTCTGTACACCATGGCTGCTGGACTCATACTAAGATCCAGATGATTTCCTCCCCCCTTTTATAGGAAATTTCGGTTGTCCACTAGGTGTCCTTCTACATACTCTAGACATACTCCAGACATCCTAAATATATGAGATACATCCCAGATACAAACATTTTGTCCATTTTGAATACTTTTCTACGAGATGCATTCGCTTACATCCTTTCTATTTCCGTGCTACTAACACTGTGTAGGTGTTCCGTGTACCTTTTGTTTCCTCCCTCTTTCCATTTTCAGCTGCAGCGGATGTGAGTTGAGGGGATGGCCAGAGGATGCCAAGAGGATACAGCAGATGTTTAACGGATGATAACGGACATAGAACGTTTGTTGCCCATATATGCCGCGGATGTACATCGTACGCGGCGGAAAGTTCATCCGCTCACAAAGTTTTGTGCAGCTCAAAACTTCTTGCACGGATGAAATCTCAGTGGACGGATGCTCCAGGGATAGGCCATATGAAACACGTATGCAGTGAGTACCCAACGGATGCATAGCATTTTCCAATGGATGGCAAGCTTTTTTGAACATTTTACATCCTCTTTGCATCCGTTAGTGCAGTGGGACAGGGGCTTTACTCACCACGTGAGTTCTCCTCATTTCCCCTAATAGTTGTGTATGTTCCTCACAAGCCTGTGTAAACAAGGTATTACGAACTCTTGCTGATCAAATTATGGAGGCTTAAGCCAAACACCCAAATTTCCTTCTCATCATTTTAGGAGATTTCAACCAAGCAAATTTATGGAAAGAGCTCCCAAAATATTTCCAGCATGTAAATTGTCCCACCAGAGGCAAAAATACTTTATACCACTGCTACACAACAGTAAAAGATGCTTATAGATCTTTAACACGAGAAGCTATGGGACACTCTGTCCACTGCATGATTCACCTTGTACCTGCCTACAGACAAAGACCTAAAACCATTAAACCAACAATTAAATCAGTGAAGACTTGGTAGGATGAAGCAAAGCTGAAACTCCAGGCCTGCCTTGATTGCACTGATTGGAATGTTTTTGAAGATGCCTCTGCAGACCTAGATAAGTTCACAGATACTGTAACATCACATGTTAGCTTCTGCAAAGACTTATGTGAACCAACAAGGAACCTGCAGATATATAGTAACAATCAACCTTGGTTCACAGTTAAACTTAAGCAGTTACATCATTCCAAAGATGCAGCCTACAGAAAAGATGACAGAATGCTATACAACCAGGCCAGAAACATATTAATAACAGAGATCAGAGCAGCAAAAAGAAGCTACTCTGAAAAGTTAAAGAATTATTTCTCAACAAATGACCAGCAAACATGTGGAAAACTCTTAAAAACATCACTGGCTTCAGCAAACCTCCTTCCCAGGCAGAAGGAAATCAACAACTAGCAGATGACCTGAATGTGTTTTAATGCAGGTTTGAAAAGAAACTACAGCCACCTATCTCCACACCCCACATCTCAAACACACCAACAACAGCCAAATTGGATGGAATAGCCAATGCATGAGAAGGCAGAAATAATCTTGCTAAGTTAGAAAAATGGGCAAAAAATAATTTAATAGAGACCCTACAAAATTAATCATTCAGGAAACAGGCATTCAAAAGCACAAGTACAGAATGAGGTAATTAGAATGAGAATTTTTGAAAAAGAACTGTCATTGATCATTTACTGAATGTGAGTCAGCAGTTATAGGAATTAAAATAAGCAGTTTTGCCCATTTATTGTGGTACCAGTTGTGGACTTGGCTGAAAAATCCCACATTAAAAATTAGATATGAGCGTAATAAACATTTGCTGAAGGCTGATTTATTTAATAAGGTACAAAAAGAAATATTTCTCAAGAAGAGTTCTCCACTCATCTACTCATTGCAGAATACCTTATGCCACCAAACTTGAAATTCTAGACCTAGAAAACCTAAAACTATTCCATCTTTGGTACGATCTAAGTATAGTATATAAATTGCATTGCAATGTCTTACCTGTCAATGAATACTTCAGCTTCAACCATAACAATACAAGAGCACACAATACATACAAACTTAAGGTTAACCGCACCAAACTTGATTGCAGGAAATATGACTTCAGCAACAGAGTGGTCAATGTCTGGAATACTCTATCTGACTCTGTGGTTTTTTCCCCAAACCCCAAAAACTTTAACCTTAGATTGTCTACTATTGACCTCACCCCTTTCCTAAGAGGTCTGTAGGGGGCATGCGTAAGCACACCAACATGCCTTCTCTTCTGTCCGGAAAGAAGAGCATGAGACCGGGTTCCAAACAATAACTATTTTATTTAAACTCACTAGGCAAAAGATACGGAACATAGCCCAAGCTGCAGCAGCCCTTTATATAGCAGCTTGCCTGCGGCTTGTGGCCAATGACACTACTTTAATTGTTCCCGCCGTTGGGGGCTTCCAGGATTGGTTCTTACTGAACCAATCCGTAAGTGGCCTTTTCGGCCAATCAGAAGGAGGAACTTGGAACCTACTAAGTTCCATACAGAACACCCCTCCCCCTTTAGTTTAATCCAATGTGGGTGACGTAGTCACGCAGGTAGGTGGGGGTTTTTCTAGTCCTAGTTGACCTGCGCAACTCAGTCTCGGCATGGTCTTCTAGCGGTTCGGACGGGATTGCTGCTTCTCTCGTCCTTCTCCATGGTACCTCCTGGAAGGGTGAGTCAGCCTTGCCGCTCCTGCCTGAGTCTCTCGGGCCAGTTGAGATGGCTCCACCGCTCCCTCCTGGTTTGTCTGGGTTGGTTGAGCTGGCCTGGCTGTCTTCTTCCAGGAAGGCCTCACTTCACTCTCCTGCTTCCAGATTTCTTTCTTGGGGTTCATCTAACCATGAGTGCTCTTTTTGTTTGGTTAGATTGTCTTTTTGTATAGTTTGTTGTCTTGTTATGGGAGGTTCGTCTCTCCCTTTTTTATTTTTTTGTACTTCCCCCTCCTCCTTGGTTGTTTTATAGTCGGTATTTATTTTTGATTCTGTGGTGGCTTTTCGTTCGAGGTTGCGGGAACAAAGCTGGTGTATGTGCCGCTTCCATTCCCTACCGTTGTCTAAAAGTAGTCGGTAGGACCAGGGACCTGTGATTTGGGTGATGGTGGCTGGAAGCCACAATGGGTCCCTGGTGAGGTTTTTGGCATAGACCAGGTAGCTGATTTCGAAGGTACGGTATTTGCTGGAGGAATCAGGGAGCTTGTCCCAGGTGTAAGTGGGGTGTAATCTGTCCAGGTAGGAACATAGTTTCCTACCCATGAGAAGTTCTGCTGGGCTTTTGTTGGTTGTGTTACTAGGGGTAATATGCTTCAAGGTTAGTAGTCAGTTTAGTTTGTCCTGCACATCCCCCTTGTCCATTCTGTCTAGGCCCTCTTTAGTGTACCGAACCATGCGTTCAGCCCTGCCATTCGCAGCCAGATGGACCGGCGCATTAAGGCATGTCGGATACCCTGGGCAGCCAGATATTGTTCGAATTGCAAAGCTATAAATTGGGGCCCATTATCTGAAACCAGTATATCAGGTAGCCCATGTGTCGCAAATAGTTTGTCTAGCTGTTTCATAACAGCTTCGGTGGTTGTGGAAACCATGAGGATGACTTCGAACCAGTTTGAGTATGCATCAACTACTATCAAAAAAGTGTTTCTCTTCATTGGCCCAGTGAAGTCAATATGTACTCTAGACCATGGACCCCGGGGAGTTTCCCAGTCTCTTATTGGTGCCGGGGGGGGGGGGTTAGGCCTAGATTTTTGACAGTCATGGCATGTTCAATGTCTTTGTCCAGCCCTGGCCACCAGATGTAACTCCTGGCCAGGGCTTTCATTTTGACTATGCCCGGGTGTCCCTTGTGCAACATGCCCAGAACGTCTTCCTGGAGACTGCTCTGAATCACCACCCTGTCACCCCATAAAATGCACCCCTTTTCTATAGACAGTTCGCTCTGTCTGGTACGGAATGGTTTAAAAGTCTCAGTTTTGTTCTCCTCTGGCCAGCCTTTACCTACCCAGTTCAGTATGCGCGCTGTCAAAGGGTCTTTGGCTGTGGCTCTCACGACGTCTGCTGCAGTCAGTGGCTGGTCCGGGCATGTCTCAAGCTGAAGTGTGGAGGTAGTTGGTGCAGGGTCGTCTTCTGTGATGGGCAGTGGGGAACGGCTCAGGGCATCGGCGTGTGTGATGTCCTTGCCGGGTCAGTGAATCAGCATGTAGGAGTAGGCAATGAGGAATTCAGACCACCTCATCATTCTAGGTGACAGAATGTTCGGGGTTGGCTTGTTGCCTGCTAGGATTCTAAGAAGGGACTTGTGATCGGTTATTATTGAAAAAGTTCTACCGTAAAGGTACTCATGGAATCATTTGACTCCAGCGATGATTGCGAGGGCTTCTCTATTGAGTTGGCTGTAATTGCGTTCTGACTTGGAGAGCGTCTTGGAGTAATGGGTGACCAGTGCCTCTCTGCCGTCTGGTAGCTGGTGGCTCAGGATGCACCGACCCCAAAAGGCAATGCATCACAAGTGACCGTCAAGGGCAGGGTATTGCTAAACTGGATGAGAATGGTGTCTGATGTTAATAGGTCCTTGATACCTTGGAAGGCTTTCTGTTCCTGGTGGCTCCATGTCCAAGTGGTTTTTTTTATCTAGCAGTCTATGTAGGGGTTCTGCTGTTGTTGCCTTATGGGGCAGGAACATGCTGTAAAAATTTATGAGGCCTAGGAACGCTTGAAGGTCAGTTTTGTTCCTGGGCCTGGGAGCGTCTTTGATAGCCTTCACTTTTTTTTCGGTGGGGTGAATGCCTTGTTCATTGATTAAATAGCCCCAAAACTCAACCCGGTTAGTGGCAAATTCACATTTTTCCCTTTTTACTTTGAGGCCTGATTTCCTAAATCTTGTTAAGACTCATCTTCATCTGGTCTCTTGCTGGTTGGCATTTTTTGCTGAGACCAGTACATCGTTGAAGTAGGGGACGACACCTTTGATTCCATTTAGCAGGCGTTCCATGAGGCTTTGGAACACGCCTGGGGCAACACTAACACCGAATTGGAGGCGGTTACACTTGAATGCCCCTCTATGTGTTACAATAATCTGCACCTCTGCCATGATGGGATCAACAGGTAGTTGTTAATAGACCTGTGCGAGGTCGAGCTTCGCAAAAAAATTTCCTCCCCCTAGTGAGTGCAGTAAATGTTGCACTACTGGCATTGGGTATGTGCTTTGTTGGAGTGCATGGTTCAGGGTTGCCTTATTGTGTCCGCAGATGCGCACTGACCCATCTGGCTTCACCGGTGTGACAATAGGGGTTTCCCACCTGGCATGGTCGATTGGCTCTAAAACCCCTTGAGCTATTAATTTATTCAGTTGCTCATCAATTTTTGGTTTTAACGCAAATGGGACGCATCTGGCCTTTAAACGGATGGAGGCTATTTTCAGGTCTAGGCTAAATGAAATTGGGGTTCCCTTGTACTTGCCTAGAGTTCCGTCGAAAACATCTTGGAATTCTTGGAGCAGGCTCTCCTCCCAGTTGGTTGTAGCGATGCGGTCGATTCTGGTCATCTCGATTCCTAGGGGCGTGAACCATTCGATCCCTAACAGGCTAGGGCGGTCGCAGTCAATGATGGTCAGAGGCAAGATTTTGGCATGGTTCTTAAATTTGACTAGAAAATATCCAAGGCCTACAACTGGAATTCTATTTCCCTGATAGTCTTTTAGCATTAGTCTTTGTTTCTGTAGTTCTCTCTGTTTAATGTTAGGTATCAGTTGCTGGATGGTGTTCCAGGATACCATAGATAGGAACAACCCTGAGTTGACTTCCATCTCACAGGGTCTCCCCTCGATGCTCACCTCTATTTGAACCTTCTTTCCACTCTTCGCCCTGGCATTTCCGATGGTGACTCTGATGCGTTTCTTCCCTGTCACCGGGTCTCTTATTACGGTTCCATCTACTGCCAGCTTGTCTTTCTTCATGTCTGGGGGGGTGCTGCCGCGTCTTTTGGGACTATAGCTCTTTTTGTTGGGGCAGACCCTTTTGATGTGCCCCCTCTTATTACAAGCCCAGCATATTGTGTCGAGGAACCTGCATTCAGCTCGCAGGTGATTTCCTCTGCAGCCCACACATTTAAACTCCCACCGATTTCTCCTCTTTTCGCACCATTTTTTTATCTGAATGGAGTCTATGGACGTCTTCGTCGTCATCTTCGGTATCACTCTGGGATTCGATGTCTTCGTTGTGGGCTGTCGCTGTGGGCTGTTTCTTTCCTCCCTCTGCCTTCTTCTCTCTGGGTTGGGTTGGCAGGTCTGGAATTGCATTCATTTGCCGCATGGTGGCTGCTGACTTCTTTGCTGCTTCGGCAGTGGTTGCCTCTGCAATGGCCTCAGCCACAGTTATGTTTGGCCTATTCAGGAGTTTGCTCTGAAGTTTGTCCTTCAGGCCGAGGACCACGCGGTCTCTCATTGCCTCGTCCATGTTCTGGAACTCACAGGCTCCTCCAATGTGTCTCAAGGCTGCTACAAAATATCCTATAGTTTCATCCTCTTTCTGGTCCCTCTTATAGAATTCATGCCTTTTTATTAAATTCGAGATCACCGGTGCATTGTGTGCTTGGAGCATTCTGTTCAGGTCAGACCAAGTCATCTGTTTGACATCTCTTGGTTTCGCCAGCGCCTTCGCCATTTTAAAGACGGCTGGTCCGCAGTGTGTAAGGAAGACAGCCCTCTTCCTTTGGTCAGAGATTTCTTTCATCTCGTTGCTTTTTAGGAACATAAGAAAACGATCGATATACGATTCCCAATCCTCCTCATCAGGATTGAATGGTGCGGGCGGCGTGTTGTTACCGGCCATCTCTCTCGCTCGGTTCAGATCGCCGCATGCTTCGGTCTCACCTTCTACGACAATTCCACCTTCATCGCCAGTGTTCCGTCTGGAAAGAAGCGCGTAAGACTGGGTTCCAAACAACAACTATTTTATTTAAAATCGCTAGGCAAAAGATACGGAACATAGCCCAAGCTGCGGCAGCCCTTTATATAGCGACTTGCCTGTGGCTTGTGGCCAAAGACATTCATTTAATTGTTCCCGCTGTTGGCGGCTTCCCAGATTGGTTGATCCGTAAGTGGCCTTTTCAGCCAATCAGAATGAGGGACTTGGAACCTACCAAGTTCCATACAGAACACCTACCATTCCTGTCCTATTGTTTCTTTTATATTTTTCTTATACGTATCCATGTATTCATAACTATGTTTATACTTATACCTATTATCTTGTAAACAATTGACAAATCAAATCAAATCAATGAATAAACAAACAAACACCACTAAAAATGCAGGTTAGTTTATTAAAATTATACTATTGTACTTAGACTAGGAAGTTATGCTTTATACAAGGTAACTCCTTCTTGCTTAAAAGTCTGTGCTGACCAATTGCCCCCCATCTTCATCCGAATCTTCAATCGATCACTAGAGATGTGCTATGTTCCTTCCTGCTTCAAATATTCTACCATCATCCCAGTGCCAAAGAAGGCCTCCATCAAGGTACTGAATGACAACAGACCAGTTGCTCTAATATCTGTAGTTATAAAAATATTTGAAAGGCTTGTGCTGTCCCACCTGAAAACCATCATGGGTCTGCTGTTAGATCCCATGCAGTTTGCATACCAAGCAAATAGATTGACAGATGATGCTGTTAACGTGGCTCTGCATTACATCCAACACCTTGAATCTCCAAATACCTACACAAGGGTCCTTTTCATAGACTTCAGTTCAGCATTTAATACCATCATTCCAGACACTCCTCTAAGTCAATTAAACCAACTAGTGGTACCTGAACACACTTGTAAGTGGATCATAAGCTTCCTAACAGACATGATGCAGCAGGTGAAGCTAGGCAGAATCACATCCGATACCTGTACAATCAGCACAGAGGCCCCCCAAGGCCGTGTGCTATCTCCACTTCTCTTCTCCCTGTATACCAATGACTGAATCTCAAATGATCCATCTGTTAAAATACTGAAGTTTGCTGATACACAACAGTGTATCACAACAGTGATTGGTCTCATTCAAGACAACTATGAATCTGCATATAGACAGGAGGTTATACAACTTGCCTAGTGGGGTAACCGGAACAATTTGGAACTGAACACACTCAAAACCATGGAAATGGTGGTTGACTTTAGAAGAAACCTTCCTATACTACCACCTCTTACAATAGAAGACAACACTATATCAACAGTAGAGACCTTCAAATTTCTAGGTTCTACTATATCACATGGTCTAAAATGGACACCTAACATCAAAATCATCATCAAAAAAGTACAACAAAGAATGTTCTTTCTGCGCCAACTCAGAAAGCTCAAACTGCCCAAAGAGCTGCTGATACAGTTCTACAGAGGAATTATTGAGTCTGTCATTCTGCAACCCAACAGGACAGACATAGACTTCAGAGAATAATTAGGAGTGCAGAAAAAACAATTACTGCAACCTGCCTTCAATTGAAGACCTGTATACTGCACGAGTCAAAAAGAGGGCTGTGAAAATATTTACAGACCCCTCACATCCTGGACATAAACTCTTTTAACTCCTTCCCTCAAAACAATGCTTTAGAGCACTACTCACCAGAATAACTAGACACAAAAACAGTTTTTTCCCGAAAGCCATCACTCTGCTAAACAAATAATTCCCTCAGTACTGTTCAATTATTTATAAAGTGTACACTACTATTCCTGTTAATCTTGTCACCACTCCTTATCACCCATCCCCTCCCATTTGACTGTTTCCTAGTATGATTTGATTGTTGATTGTACCCTATGACTATCATTAAGTATTGTTCGTTATGATTCTTGATTCTTAACAAATGTACCTTTTCTTTATGTATACTGAGAGTATTTACACCAAGACAAATTCCTTGTGTGTCCAATCACACTTGGCCAAAAAAGTATTCTATTCTGTTCTATTCTATTCTATTCTATTCTATTCTATTCTATTCTATTCTATGGAGCATAAACGACAATCTGGGACATGGGTTGGAAAGAAAAAGGACCAACTTCTCCTTAAAATGCCAGGAATAGCTAACTAGCTAGATAGCTAACCATACAGCTAGATAGCTAGATAAATATAGATTAGATAGATAGATAGATAGATAGATAGATAGATAGATAGATAGATAGATAGATAGATAGATAGATAGATAGATAGATAGATAGATAGATAGA
>BLBF01020490.1:0-14968 GCA_015471245.1 Laticauda colubrina | reverse complement strand
AGAATGCCCTGCTCTTTCATGGCCTCTGAACTCAAAAAAAAAAAAAAACAACCATGTGAGAATGGAGTGTTCCTTTCTCCAAATTTCAGAGGCTGCAAAGACTATGTAAGAGTAATTTTTGAATTTTCCAGGTCTTGTGCAACCCAAAGCTTCCTCAGATGGGCATTTCAAAAAAGAATTTACAATTACATAAATACTTATTGATTAAATGATAATTTAAATCAGGAATGTCAAACTCACATCATCACAGCGACATCACGTGACTATTGGGATTTCCCCCCCCTTTGCTAAACCAGGTGTGGGCATGGCCAGCATCCTGCCTGCAGCCTGGGAGTTTGACAGCCCTGCTCTAAATAATTTAATTTAATTTATAACTCTTTGTTATGAATTATTTCTTTTATCTGGGGTGGAGGGAAAACAGTGTGACAAACCAGCAGAGTCAAGTTAGGCAATTTCTGGATTTCTGCCACACTGAGCCGAAAAGGTTCTCCATCACTAGCTTGGATGAAGATGTTGATTCTACTTCTTGTAATCAGCTGCCAATTGTGAGGTGTCTGAATCGATCAAAGCTAGTCAAGGTAGGGATGCAGGAGAAGTGCTTGGCCATTTACTCCAGTAATTTAGAATGCAATCCAATGGAACACTTCAATCCACCCAAAAGCTCCTTGTGAACAAAAGGTGACCTTTTTTAGGTGGCTCCATACCTAAACAACGAACTACATAAAAGCATTAAGAACAAGTTATTGGAACACCTTTGCAAAGAGGAAATGAAAGATGAACAGCAGCAAAGAAAAGCAAGCTGTAAACTATAACTCTGTTCATTAAAAGGAAGGATAAAAATAACTCCTTTGTTAAATAGCTCCAATTGGAAGCAGTCTCCATGTAATTTTGCATACATTTTCTGTATTTAATTATCATTTCCTTGCAGTCAAAAATAGACAGAACTCCTATGCCTCAGAAGCATGTCTAAAAACTCAGTCCATAGGCAGACAATTCTTCATGCCATAGTGTCCTTGCAGTGTCCTTGAAAGTCAGTGGAATCATAAAAATAACACAACTAAAGACTTTGTTCTCATACACTCAGCAGTAATTACTGATTGCAAGGTCATAAACATTATTTCATATGAAACAATATCATTAGAATAATGGATGTGTTTCTCTCTTTCTCTTTATCTCTTTGAGCACCCAAGTTTTATATATGGGGTGGGGAGGAAGCTATATTCCACATGACCTAATTAAAACATTTTCAGTAAATGTTACTGCAGTTAGTTCAAGTCTTCTCAAACTTGGAACTTGAAGCTTCAAGTTTTTTGTCAAGAGAAGGAGAAACAAGGGCCCAAGACAAAAGAAGGGAGCTCCCAAGCTTACAAATCAATATGGTACTGTAATAATTTCTTTATCGTGCTGGTAGTCAACCAGTAGTTCCTACAGAAAGTAGGAAAGATTATGCAGTGCATACTGTATGACGATGAGGCAGTTTGGCAGTTTTATCCCTTAAGTTAAATTATTTCACAAGCTCATCGCATGTTTTAGTTCAATTGTGAATTATAAGCTTATTCTTTCTCTAAATTCTTAACTATTAGTTCCATCCTAATTTTATGAGTAGAGTTGGCTTGTGGTGTTCCAAAGATGCAAAACATGCTTCTTTGAATATCATCCCAATTGTGTTTTTGAATAGGTAAATTCACATTTAAAGCAAAACATGTATTACTTTAATTCACATCAAGTGTGATTCCTCCAGATTTTCGCAAGCAAATCTCAGTCATTCTGGCTTTAGTGTCACATTTTGCAATTAAGAACATTAGCAGGAGAACCATGATGGTTGGAAGTAGGTATGAAAACCTGATGGTGCATTTAAAGTTGTAACTCTGCATTTGAAGTTGTAACTCTAAGTTTCTGATCTCTGCTTTTATTTTATACAGCTAAGAAAGGGAAGAATCAGGAATCTACTATCCACTATTAACTGACGAGTAGCTGAAGACTGTTACTCTTCTGCATATCATACATTTTCTTTTTCAGTGTATTCTTATAAATAAAACATAGACATAGAAAGTTATCATTGGGAACTTGTGTCTGTTCTTGTAATGGTGAGAAAAACAGAGAACTATGATAGCAAAAGAAAATAATAAATATTAAAAATTAAATTTTAAAAATGTAACTTGTTATGAAGTTGTCGCATATCAAATTCCCGCAGGGTAAAACTAAACATCCTAATGCATGGTAGCTAAAAGCTTTCTAAATATGATATGATTTTACATTTAAGACCCAAGAAAGACTCATAACAAGAAAAAAAGGAATATTATTACTGATTGAGGTTCTCCTAGTTGTCCCACTATCCCCAGATAATTCCTCTATGTTTGTAACTAAAGCCCATGTCCCACTGCACCAACGGATGCAAAGAGGATGTAAAATGAACAAAAAAGCTTGCCATCTGTTGGAAAATGCAATGCATCCATTGTATACTCACTGCATACGTGTTTCATACACTCTATCTGTCAAACATCCATCTATTGCTATTTCATCCGCTCAAAAAGTTTTGAGCTGCACAAAACTTTTTGAGCGGATGAACTTTCCGCCGCGTACGATCTATATCCACGACACATACGGGCAACAAATGTTCTACGTCCATTGTCATCCGTTAAACGTCCGATGTATCCTCTCAGCATCCTCTGGCCATCCCCTCAACTCACATCCACTGCAGCTGAAAGTGGAAAGAGGGAGGAAGCGAAAGGTACACGGAACGTCCACACAGCGTTAGTAGCACAGAAATAGAAAGGATGTAAGCAGATTCATCTCATATATAAAGCATTAAAACGGACAAAACGTTCGTATATGGGACATATCTCGGATATTTAGGATGTCTGGAGTATGCCTAGAGTATGTAGAAGGACACCCAGTGGAAAACTGACATTTCCCATAAAAGGGGGGAGGAAATCACCTGGATCTCACTATCAGTCCAGCAGCTGTTTGTGTACAGACCTCTTCAGCCTTGCTCTTGCTCTTCCACATCATCCATTGATCTCCACCATGGATCATCACACACACGTTATGGCAGCTGCCATCATTCAATACCAGAACCAAGCCCTCTTCAGACTGTTTCACCTTTTCTACACAAGGAGAAGAAGGAGACATCCAAGAGCTGTGTGGGTCCGACGATGGATCGGGAGAAGAGTGGAGTTTGGACTGTATCACAAGCTGATGGTGGAGCTGAGGAATGAAGACACTCATACATTCCAGCACTTCATGAGGATGCCACCAGCCATGTTTGACGAAATTGTGGAGCGTCTGAGACCCAGGTTGACCAAGCAGAGCACCAATTTCCACCCCAGCCTGGACCCTAGACTGAAGGTGGCACTGACTCTGCACCACCTGGCCTCTGGAACCACATACAGAAACATGCAGTATACCTGGAGGGTGCTATACAACACCATCAGCAAAGTGGTGCAGGCCAACATCGAAGAATATGTGGAGGAGCTCCTCCAGTGCCCCACCACTGAAGAAGGCTGGAGGAAACTTGCAGAACAGTGATATCAGAGGTGGAACTTCCCACACACCGTTGGAGCCATAGATGGGAAGCACGTGGCCTGCAAAGCTCCAGCCAACTCAGGGTCCTCTTATCACAATTACAAGGGCTTCTTCAGTATCATCCTCTTTGCCATGGTTGATGCTGACTACAAGTTCATGAACATCAATGCTTCAGGCAACGGGTCTGCTTCAGATAGCCAGGTATACAACACAAGTAACCTCAAGAATGGGCTGGAACGCAACCTCATCATGGGTTTCCCAAATCCAGACCCCCTACCCAATGACACACAAGATGTGCCCTACTTCATCGTTGGTGATGATGCATTCTCCCTCAGAACCTACCTCATGAAGCCCTACAGTTCAAGATACCTCATCCGTGAAGAGAGGATCTTCAACTACAGGCTGTCCAGGGCAAGACGGGTGATGGAGAATGCCTTTGGCATCCTGGCAAACAGGTTCCAGGTACTTCTCACCACCATGCAGCATCACCCAGGGACTGTGAGTAGCATCGCGGAAGCTTGTTGCATCCTGCACAATCTCATGCACACCCACTACCCAGTGTTGCAGAACAGGCTTGTGGACTGTCAACAAGGGAATGGGGACATGGAGCCTGGTGAATGGAGGCAAGGATGAAACCTGATAGACACTGTGGATGTACAAGTCGCCAACAGAGCTTCACGTGAAGGGAAGAAGCAGCGCAACCTCCTGAAACAGTGAGCAGTGGAGTGTCAAGACAGGATGGTAGATGCTTAATGGATGCTTCCTTGAGCCTGTCTCATCACACTGATGAGATTGTGCCATGTATGTTGAGTCGCCTTACAATGAATAGGGCATTAATAAAGAGCTTTGTTTATTTTGAAATGTGGCCGGATTTCTTCAGGTGCAGCTTGCCAGCGGAAGCATGTGCTTCCACCATCCCAGCAGTACATCTGAAGTGTAGCCCAGGCTCTCTGCCTTTTCTCTCCACGCTACCTGCTTCCTCTTGGTGTTGCGATAGAGCCTGTGGCCCTTTCTCCACAGGTACTCGTTCTCCCTCAGCCATTCCAGCACCTCCTCCTCATGGTCCTCGGAAATGGAGTACTCTTTCCTCTCTCCCTTCTCCTTGCCTTGCCTCTTCCTCCCTCTGGCAGGGCTTCAGGGCCTTCAGCAGCAGGGCTTTGAGGGCCTTGGGGCTGGTCCATCACAGCAGCAGCAGCAGCACCAGCAGGAGAAGCACCAGCAGCACCAGCAGGAGAAGCACCAGCAGTACCAGCAGGAGAAGCACCAGCAGCAGCAGCAGCAGGAGAAGCACCAGCAGCAGCAACACCAGGAGCACCAGCAGCAGCAACAGCAGCAGAAGCACCAGCAGCTTCAGAGTCAGCGCCAGGGGGTGGGATGGTGGTTCTGTCCTTCTTGCCAGGGCTGGCAGGAGTAGGCACAGGCTTTCTCTTCTTCCCTGACTGTCAAACCACGGTGTTCTTTCAAGATGTCTCTGGCAGCAGGTCTTTCCTCTGAATGCTGACTGCTTGCGAGCTGCATCCTTTTATATCCATGGAGCTGATGCAATTCATCCTCCCCACATGCGCAGTGACCACTTTGCATCTGCTACGCATCCATTAAGCATCTGCTATGCATCCTATAGGTGTCCATGATGCATCTGCGTCATCCACTACGCATCCGCTCCTTCCGCTATGCGTCTGCTTCGCTATTCTCCCCTGGAAGCCCTTTGGATGTGTCATCCACTTCCATCCACTTCCATCCGCTAGGCTTCCTAAGAACATCTGCTTACCATCCTCACTACGTACTATTCCCGTCCGTTCTTTAACGTTGTTTTCCGTTCTGTTTATGCAAATTTGGGGCACTTTTGAGAGTGGATAACAACGGATGGAGCCACCCCCAAAATTTTGCTCGTCTGCGGTGTCCTTTTTGCATACGTTTTGCATCCGTCGGCCAGTGTGACCTAGCCTTAAGAGATATAGTTGAAAACACCATTTTATGTGGTGCCCCTGTGTTTTAAAGCATATAAACAGGAAGGAAATAATATCCTAATCAAAGAGCCTTTATGGAGGAATCCACACTTCCACCAAGTCCACAGGTAGTCCTCAACTTATAACAGTTCATTTAGTGACCATTTAAAGTTACAGTGGCACTGAAAAAAGTGGCTAATGACCATATTTTACACATATGACCATTGCAATATCCCCATGGTCACATGATCAAAATTGAAAAACTTGGCAACTAACTCATATTAATGGTGGTTACACTGTCCTGGGGTCATGGGATCGCATTTCGTGACCTTGTGAGAAACTAAGTCAATGGGAAAGCCAGATTCACTTAACAACCGTGTTACTAACTTAACAACTGCAGTGATTCACTTAAGAACTGTGGCAAGAAAAGTCATAAAATGGGCCAGAACTCGCTGAACAATTGTCTCACTTCACAACATGGGCTCAATTTTGCTTGGGGAGGACTACCCACTTGACTACTCGTGTGCAGCAAAACCCACTCGTCCTTCCACTTTTGATGTTACCTAACTGAATAAAGGCCCTGTCACACTGCCCAACGGATGCAAAAAGGACACAACGGACGAGCAAAATGTTCCATCCGTTGTTATCCGCTCTCAAAAGGGGCAAAAATTTGCATAACCGGAGCGGATAACATGGACGCAGGGAGGATGCAGAGCAGATGGAAAGCGGATGCGGAACGGAAGCCCAGCGGATGGAAGCGGATGGGAGCGGATGGCCCATCCGCTAGGCTTCCTGGGGGCCTCAGCAAAGCAGACACGTAACGGATGAAGCGGATGCACAGTGGATGCACAGCGGACGAAGCGGATGCACAGCGGATGCACAGCGGAAGACGAACGGATGCCTGGCGTTAATGCCGCATGCGGGGGGGGATGCATTGCGTAAGCCATGCGGACATAAAGGGAAGCAGCTCGCACGTGGCCAGCATTCGAAGGAAAGACCTGCTGCAGGATACATCGAGTCCTTGCCTGCCCTGCCTGCATGCCTGCCTGCAAGCCTTGCTGCCAGCCTGCCTCCAAGCCTCCTGGCCAGCCTCCCTGCCAGCCTTGCTCTCTGCCTGCCTGCCAGCTTGCCTTCCAGCCTCCCTGCCAGCCAGTCTGCCTGCCAGCCTTGGTGACTGTCTACCTGCCTGCCTTCCTGCCAGGTGTCCTGCGAGGGTTCGTGCCAGCCTTGGTGCCTGCCAGCCTCCCTGCCAGCCTTCCTGCCAGCCAGCAACCCCACAACCATGGGGAAGAAGCGAAAGTCTCAGCAACCTGCCGCCATCCCTGGCAAGAGGGACAGGGCCACCCTCCCGCCCCCTGTCCCTGACTCTGCTTCTGCTGGGGCTTCTGCTGCTCAGGCTTGCTCTTCTGGTGCTGGAGCTCTTCTGCTGAAGCTGCTCCTGGCAGTGGTGCTTCTGCTGCTGCGTACTCTGCTGAAGCTGCTCCTGGCGGTGGTGCTTCTGCTGCTGCGTACTCTGATGAAGCTGCTCCTGGTCCTGCTGGTCCTGCTGGTCCTGCTGGTCCTGCTTGACCTGCTAGTCCTGCTCGTTCTGCTCATGCTCCTGGACTTGCTCGTACTGCTCGTACTGCTCGTGCTCCTGGTCTTGCTCGTCCTGCTTGTCCTGCTCGTGCTCCTGGTCCTGCTCGTGCTCCTGGTCCTGCTGGTGCTGCTGCTGGTGGTGCTGCTGGGGCTACTGGTGCTTACTCTGCTGCTGCTGATCCTGGTCCTGCTGATCCTGCTGCTGCTGCTGCTGCTGCTGCTGATGATGATGATAATGATGATCCTGCTGCTGCTGCTACTGCTGCTGCTGATGATGATGATTATGATCCTGCTGGTGATGATGATGAGAATGATGATGATGATGATGATGATGATGATGATGATGATGATCCTGCTGGTGCTGCTGCTGGTGGTGGTGTGGAGGAGCAGCCCCTACCACCTGGGAGCCCCTCTGATGAGGGCCCATCTAGTCCTGCCAAAGGGAAGAAGAGGCATATGCGGGGATGGGAGAGGAGGCAATACTTCATCAAGGAGGAACACGAGGATGAGGTGCTGGAGTGGCTGAGAGAGAATGATTATCTGTGGTGGAAGGGACACCGGCTGTACAGGGATACCAAAAGGAAGCAGGCTGCTTGGAGAGAGAGGGCGGAGAGTATGGGTTACACTGCGGAGGTGCTCCTCGGCTGGTGGAAGCACATGCATACCTGGTACGGGAAGCTGCACTTCAAGAAATCTGGCCAGGCCACAGTTAAGCTGACGGAAAGAGAGCCCTACGTCATGGCCAGGTGCAGCTTCCTGGAGGGTGAGATCCGCCACCGAGGAGCACCAGGAGCCCCTCTGTCTACCCTCTCTCTCCGGCAGCCTGCTGAGACCCAGTCCTCTTCCGGCCGAGAGTCAGTCCCTGTCTCCAGGCAGGTTTCTGTGGAGCGTGCCATGGTGGAGAACCCGCGGACAGGTGTTGTAACCGTGATGGAGCGCGTGGAGGACTCCCTGGTGCAGTGGGAGAAAGGAGACATCGAGTTCACCACAGTCGAGCCGCATCCACCCCCCCAGCTCCGCCTCCACAGAAAGGCAGAGAGCCAGACAGCAGGAGGGGCAGAGCCACACTGTCCTGCTGGAGATCAGGGACACCATCCGCACCAGTATAGATCTCCTCTCTCAGCTGGTCAGCACCGACTCCTCATCCTCCAACCGCAAGCCCTTCCTCACCTATGTCAACCAGACCCTCAAGAACATGGAGGAACCCCAGTACCAGGTGGTGAAGGACCGGATCACCGAGCTGCTTCACAACCCTCCAGATCCAGAAGAACCTGCTCCCACCCAGTCCAGGTCTGCTCCTCCACCCCAGGTGATCTCCCTCCCATTCCAAGGCTTCCTACAGCCCCTCACCTACCAGGGCAATGGCTACCAGGAGGCCCAGCAGCACAGGCAGCAGCCCTTCTCAGGCCAGGCACAGAGTCATCGGACGACACCGTTGCCACCGGTTCCACTGATGCCACCAATGCCACCCACGACAATGATACCACCGATGACAGCGATTCCACCCATGCCAGTCCTCACGCAGCTGCTGACCAGACAGCCCCACTACACTACTCCTTCCTCCACCCCACAGCCAAGCCCGGCCTCAGTACATCTCTCATCAGTACTGGGGCTGACACCCCATGGCATCGAGGAAGGACCTCTCAGCATCAACACAACGTCCCCTGTTGTCCTCTCGGGGCCAGGCACCCCAATGACGATACAGACCAGCACTTCAGCACCACCCACCTCCACAGCACCTGGACCCTTCACCCCTGAGACTGGGCACACCTCCGAGTGACCAATAAGAGTGCCAGAGACTGGGTAGCTGGCTACCTGTGGACTTTATTTGGACACTTGACTTGGGTCATTTTTGTTTTACAGCTTGTTGTTCAATAAAGTTTATCTTTGTTTCACACACTTGCTTCATTTCTTTTTTTGTAATAAAGTCTTGGTGGAAACTTTTAGAATTGGTTTAAGCCTTTGCATGCTTGTGGGATGGGTTAAGATAGCAGTGGGGTGGGCAGTGATACCTTTGGGATGGGTTAAGATAGCTGTGGGATAGATAAACCTCCAGTGCAAGCATAGTGGGACTGTATGGTCCACCCTCCCAGGTGCCACACCTTTGGCCCTTCATTAGTAAGCATTGATCCACACATTTGAACATAAACACAACTCTTTATTAAATGCCCTGTTCATTGTAGGCCCACCCAACATACATGGCCCAATCTCATCCGTGTGATGAGACAGGCTGAAAGAAGCACCCATTAATCATCTATCATCCTGTCTTGCCACTCTACTGCTCCAGCTGGGGAGTTGCAGCAGTGTCTAAGGAGGTTGCGCTGCTTCTTCCCTTCACGTGAGGCTCTGTTGGGGCCTTGCACATCCTCAGTGTTTATCAGGTTTTGCCCTTTCCTCCATTTCCCAGGCTCCATGTCCCCATTGCCTTGCTGGAGGTCCATGAGCCTGTTTTGCAAGACTGGGTAGCGGGTGCGCATGAGATTGTGCAGGATGCAGCAAGCTTCCATGATCCTCCTCACTGTCTGTGGGTGATGCTGCATGGTGGTGAGAAGTACCTGGACCCTGTTGGCCAGGATGCCAAAGGCGTTCTCCACCACCCACCTTGCCCTGGACAGCCTGTAGTTGAAGATCCTCTCTTCATGGGTGAGGAGTCTGGAAGTATAGGGTTCATGAGGTAGGTTCTGAGGGAGAAGGCGTCATCCCCCACGATGAAGTAGGGCACATCTTGTGTGTCGTTGGGCAGGGGGTCCGGATCTGGGAAGCCCATGATGAGGTTGTGTTCCAGCCCCTCCTTGAGGTCACTGGCATTGTATACCTGGCTATCTGAACATGAGCTGTTGCCTGAAGCATCGATGTACATGAACTTGTAGTCAGCATCGACCATGGCAAAGAGGACGATGCTGAAGAAGCCCTTGTAGTTGAAATAAGTGGAGCCTGACTTGGGTGGTGCTTTGCAGGCCACGTGCTTGCCATCTATGGCTCCAACGGTGTGTGGGAAGTTCCACCTCTGATACCACTGCTCTGCAACTTTCTTCCATCCTTCATCAGTGGAGGGGCACTGGAGGAGCTCCTGCAGGTATTCTTCGATGATGGCCTGCACCACTTCTCTGACCACAATGCTGATGGTATTTTGTGGCACCCTCCAGCCATATTGCATGCTCCTGTAGGTGGTCCCTGAGGCCAGGTGGCGCAGAGTGAGTGCCACCTTGAGCTCAGGTTACAGGCTGGGCCAGAAGTTGGTGTTTGCCTTGGTCAACCTGGGTGTCAGCCGCTGCACAACTTCGTCAAATATGGCTGGAGGCATCCTCATGAAGTTCTGGAATGCACGAGTGTCTTCGTTCCTGAGCTCCACCATCAGCTTGTTGTACAGTCCATACTCTACTCTTCTCCTGATCCATCTTCGGACCCAGACGCTTCTTGGCCGCCTCTTTTTCTTCCCGTAGTAGAGTTCACAGAGCCTGTAGATGGCTTCGCACTGTTGCAGAAGGATGGTGGCTGCCAAAAGGACTGTGTTACGATCCACGGTGGACATGACTGGATGCTGTGGAAGAGCAAGAGTCAGATGAAAGCTGCAGAGGTCTGCACAGCTAGGCTGCTGGTCTGAAAGTGAGATGCAGGTGAGTTGCTCCCCCTTTTTATAGGCAGTATAGGTGTCCCTTTGCATCCTCTAGGCATCCTCTAGGCATCCTCTAGGCATCCTTAATATCTGAGATAGGTCCCCTCTGAGAACGTTTTTTCTGTTTTAAATGCTTTGTTTCCGTGCTTCATTCATTCTGCATCAGTTCCGCGTCCGTTCCACTTCCTCCCTGCGTCCGAGCAGATGCGAGTTGCGTGGATGCACAGCGGATGCCTAGCGGATATAGCAGATGCGTAGCGGATGCAGAACAGACGAATTGGATACATTTTCCATGCAAAAGTTTTGAGCAGCTCAAAACTTTCTGAGCGGATGACACGTCAATAAACGGATGCTGGACAGATAGAGAGGAAGCAAAACGGAGGCAGTGAGTACATCGCATTTTCCAACGGATGGCAAGCTTTTTTGTCCATTTTACATCCTCTTTGCATCCATTGGTGCAGTGTGACAGGGGCTTAATGAACCAAGCTGAGAGAGCTCCAAGAACACAATCTTTCTACCCTGAGCTACATATATTCTCTCCTACTAACGATGTTGGAAAGAAATCTTGGCAGGTCTGTTTCCAAGTTGGGAATAAAGAAAGAATACAGTTGTTTGAATCAGAGGTGAAGTTCATTTCTGAGTGTGCAACACTCAGTCAGTTGTTGGAGGTGGCAGCCCTGAGCCCTCCCAACAAAAGCACTTTGTGTAGCAAGGGCTTGCCTTTGTTTCTCAAAAGCACACAGAAGTGTGTGCTCAGCTTTTAAGAAAGTGCACTTTAGCCAGCATTCCAAGAGGCAGTGCTATCACAATTAGACATCCTGCTGAGTTGTGGGTTCCAAGTGTTTAGCATTGGTTGATTGAAAATGGTAATCTCTTCAAGGAAAGAAGCATTTTTTTTTTATTTGATCAAAGAAATCTCAAGTTAAATTCAGGCTGGGAGGAACATTCATCCAATTAAATTAACATTTTCTGTTGCATTTTAATTTTTGTCGAAAGCCTGGTCTAATTTTTGTCCTAATGAGGACGGCAAGACTGTATGGTGAGAGGAGTTGATTTCCTTCTTGTAAAAACCTAAAGTAAACTTGGGAACGAAACAAATACAGATTTAGAGATGTATGTATCAGTCACTTTCATTTTCTCCAACAATCCTGTTTTTGAAAACTTCAAATTCTATTCATTTTGCCTGTGAAGAAATGGGAAAGACTGCACATTTTGATAATGAATTGAATGATGTTTTCACCCATCCAAATTTCAGAAATCTGTAATCAGCATGAGGAAGTTCTGCATATAATTCTTTAAAGTTAAGATTGACATGAAAAAGTGATAGTGGAAGCAGAAAAGTTTCTTCCAAAAACCAGTTTAAAAAAAACAACAACAACTCAAGTTCATTACCATATAGTCCATTTATAAACATATTTCCTAATTTAACTCTTACCCAGAAGTGAATGGAGATGAAATTCTCATCCATATCTAACTGAGATGTACGTAGCCTAAAACAGTGTACACCAAGAGATAAAGTTTGGTCATGGTTTCTAATTTGTCTAAAGGCTAGGTCCCACTGGTCGACAGATGCAAAACGTATGCAAAAAGGACACAGCGGACAAGCAAAATTTCGGGGGTGGCTCCATCCGTTGTCATCCGCTCCAAAAAGTGGCAAAAATTTGCATAAACAGAACGGAAAAGAACGGAAAAGAACGGAAAAGAACGGACGTGGGTAGTATGTTGCGGGGATGTTAAACCGATGTTCATAGGAAGCCTAGCGGATGTATATCGGATGCAAACCATTCACTGTGCATCCTTTCTATTTCTGTGCTACTAATGCTGTGTAGACATTCTGTGTACCTTTTGTTTCCTCCCTCTTTCTGTTTTCAGCTGCAACGGATGTGAGTTGTGAGGATGCCCAGAGGATGCAGAGAGGATACAGCAGACATTTAACGGATGATAAACAGACATAAAATGTTTGTTGCTCGGAGGTCACGGATTTACATCGTACACAGCGGAAAGTTCATCCGTTCACAAAGTTTTGTGCAGCTCAAAACTTTTTGGGCGGATGAAATCTCAGTGGAAGGATGCTGGAGGGATAGAGCATATGAAACACGTATGCAGTGAGTACACAATGGATGCATTGTGTTTTCCAACAGATGGCAAGATTTTTTTAATGTTTTACATCCTCTTTGCATCCGTTGGTGCAGTGGGACATGGGCTTAAATTCATGTTCATTGCATTGATGACACTGTCTAAACAGCTGTTCTCTTCTCCTTTTGCTCTCAGTCTTTCCCAGTATCAGGGTCTTTTCCAATGAGTCCTCTCTTCTAATTTGGTGGGCCAACATATTTGAGCTTTAGTATTTGTCTTTCCAAAAAACAATCAGGGTTGGTTTCCTTTAGGACTGATGACTGATTTCAAGGACAGAAGCAACCTGGAATTAAGGATCAACTTCCTAACAGTGAGGACAATTAAACAGTGGAACAGCTTCCTTCCAGAAGTTGTAGCTGCCTCATCACTGGAGGTTTTTAAGAAGAGACTAGACAGTCACTTGTCTGAAATGGTATGGATCTCCTGCTTTTATCCCTGTATAGTATTTATGTTTATTAATTTAAAAATTGTGCATCTTCTTATTTTGGTAATTTTTGATTTACCCTTAGTTATTCAATTATATAGCTGCCGATTGTAAATAAGTAACTCTGGGCAATGGACAAACCATGCAAAAACAATATTAAAAGCCCTGCATAACCAATTAAAAGAATCCAATGCAAGAAATGAAAATAGACAGTACACCATAATTCAAAAACAAATAAAGAAACAAACAAATCTATTGCACTCCCCTAACATCATGGCCTTAATGCTTGAAAAAAAAGTTAGGTTTTAACAGTCTTCTAGAAGGCCAAGACAATCAGTCATAAGATCTCTGCAGTGTTTGGACGTTGCTGTCAACATTGTAAATGATATTAATCAACACAAAAAATACCTTGGAAGTACCTAGAATTGTTTTCCCAACAGGCAAATTCAAGTCATGCCAAAAGGGCTGGGAACCAATGAAATCTATTAAGAAAATAATACGAAGCTGGGAAGTTTGATGTTATATATGCTGACAGCAGCAAGAATACTCTATGCACAAAAATGGAAGGATACTTTGAGTCTAACAAGGACATTGATGGAGTTTGCAGATTGCAAACTGACTGCTTTGTTTAAAGTTTTTAACTGGAAACCACTTTTGGACTTTGTGCTTGAGGTAGAAAAAAATAAAGTTTTGATTTGGGGTTTTGCTGATTAGATAGGTTTGTTGTAATAAAAGTGGCTAGTATATATTATGTAAAAGTAAAAAGTTGAAGTTATACTTTGTGACTTTATTCTACTGCACCAAAAAGAGTCAGAAGTCAATGATTTTTTTTCTCTTTCCCCTTAATCTCACACTTTTCCTTCTTCCCTTTCTCCTCCCCTATTTTTCCATTATTTCCATTATTTTTGCATTTTTCTTTGTATTTTATATTTTGATAAAATAAAAATCCCCCAAAAAAAACAATTAAAAAAAGGAAGAAACTAGTATGACACAAAAGCATTCTTGGGACTGTCAGTTCTATTTTGGAGTATATGTACAATATATCTATATAAATATTTTGGAACATAAGACAGTAAATCCTCCACCCTACTCTAAAAACAAT
Organism: Laticauda colubrina; assembly: GCA_015471245.1. Classification (NCBI taxonomy): domain Eukaryota; kingdom Metazoa; phylum Chordata; class Lepidosauria; order Squamata; family Elapidae; genus Laticauda; species Laticauda colubrina. Next base: position 641 of record BLBF01020490.1, on the reverse strand, counting down.
CTCAACAATCTTTGCCGTAACCAGAGAATGCTGTTTATTATTTGAGGGAAAACGAGGAGATTGGCCTGGCTGGAGCCATGAATGAAGTTGTTGTAGGTCCCATTCATTTTCAAAAATAGGCATTATGCAGAAAGAAATAAGCAGATGCAGCCTAGAAATATGACCCTCCAAAAGTACATGCAACAAGAACATAAGGTTGTTGCTGATGACGATGATTTACTTTTTTTTTTAATTACCAAAATTAGTTATAGCAGACACGCTGTCTCCACACCTATGCTTTCTGTTATATAACCATGAAACTGTGCTGGCTTCATACTGTGATATTTAAAAATATTTGGTAGCAATTAAATATACTGAAGCACTGTTTCGTTCTTGCTTTTCACACCAGGATTGTGTTGTGCTGACTGTGAACAGGGAGCTCAAAGAAATCCTAATGTAACAAGCTTCTCATTTCTTTTGATTATGCTGACATTTCTGGCCTTCTGATTGACAGAATTAGGGCTTATTGTAGCAACAATACTCCAAGGGAGGTAGAGATCAGCCATAACATCTGTGTTTTGTTCAGAAAACACACGAGGTAGACCGGGTTCCAATAACAAATACTTTATTCTTTAACTAGTCAGTAAATAGGAACACTTGGC
>BLBF01020488.1:0-16703 GCA_015471245.1 Laticauda colubrina | reverse complement strand
TTCTCACTTCACGTTGTTCTTTACTGTCTACCTGTCCACCTACAACTCCTTTCTCTTTTTCAATCTCCAGTTGTTCCTCCTGTAACTCAATTAATGAGACCTCTTTCTCTGCCTCCTCTTTTCTTCTTCCAAAAAATTCTGCGTAGAAAAGTTCTGCTTTTTCAATCGAATCAATTCTATGTCTCTGTTCTTGCCACGTAAAGATTAGTCCTTCTGGTATCAGCCATCTATAGTTCACTTCATTTTCTAATAGTATTTTGGTCAGAAATCGGTATTCTCTTGCCATGCCCCGTCTCTTATAGATAAACTTATACATAAACCACTATCATTTCAATTGTTGTATCAGCAAAAGTCCATTAAGGGTTTTTTGGGGAAAAAAACATATCTATTTTGACCTTGATCATATAAACCAGCTTTATATTCCTTTCTTTTACTTTTAACAATTTTCATATATTAGTCAGTATTTAACACATTTAAATACAATATTTAATATGTTAGAATGATGTGATGTGAAGGAAAGAATATGACTCACCTATTTAAGAATGACTGAATGGATCTGATAAGAGGTCAGCATAGAAATAAAATTATAGTGGAGAAAATAGTAGCCAGGAAGAGAAGATGCCTGAAATTGTGAGAAAAGTTCACCCTTTCTTTTTTCTTTTCCATAACCAATCATAGTGATTACAATGCACTACTACCCCATGTTTCACTGAAAAATCTGCAATGGTTTTCCACTACTTTTCATTGGATTGAGTAAAATATTTGAAATATATCTCCTCACAAAAGAAGAAAATTAGATTTAAATTCTCACAGGTGAGGTGCAAAGTTCTTCTACCTTTGACATGAAATCATTTCAGATGAGTAGGAAAACACATTATTTCATTTATGTGGAGCCGTGATGGTGCAATAGTTAGAATGTAGTATTGCCCACAGCAAAAATTCAATTCTGAATGGCTCACAGTTGATTCATCCTTCCATCATTCTGAGGTCAGTAAAATAAGGACTCAGATTGTTGAGGGCAATATGATGACTTTGTAAACTGCTTAGAGGGGGCTATAAAGCACTATGAAGTGTTATATAAATCTAAGTGCTAGTGATTTTGCTATGTTACATAATCACAGCATAAATTGATCTTGTTCAATTCTCTCATTCACAATGACCAGTCACATTTCCCAGAGAGAAAGTAGGAGTAATAGTCCTTCCTTCCTGTTATTACGTAACAAGTATGGTATCTCTTTCTGGATGTAAACTACTCTAAACCATAATAAGCCAAAGCAAGCAATGGGGATAGTGGTAGAGCAACACAACAACTTATATTTGGGGTCCCCAACCCAGTGCTGGACTGTGGCCTATAAGGAACCAGGCTGTGGAAGAGGTGAGACCATGTTTGAAACAGTGTTTGTGACAGTGGCAAGCGTGTGTGAAACCATCCCTTCTCACTCCTCCTGCTGCTTCTGCCAATCCGCCGAGCCAGAAAGGTTGACTCATATAACAAGTTCAGTAGCTGTGTGCTTAGATCCATATCTAATTTCCATGAATAATTGTTTCATTTGCAGTAAGTAAAGACATTGTGAATTGAACTCAACTCCTGGTAACTGCACGTATCCTTCGATGACATCTCCTTGCAAACACTTCAAAATGATTTTTTTTTAAATTGCCAGCTTTCAACTTCAATGTCTTCAACTTCCTAGTCTTCCCAGTCTAAGTTATAGGCTTAGGATTTTCTGATAGCCTAAGTATTTACCCAGTCTAAATCTCCTTGGCCTTTTTTGAAATGAACCAAGAGTGTCTAGATGCTTTCACTTATTTGTTATAAATCCAGACTACTACAACAGAGGTGGTATTCAGCATGTTCTGATCAGTTCTGGAGAACCAGTAGTGGAAATTTTGAGTAGTTCAGAGAACCAGCAAATATCACTTCTGACTAGGCCCGCCCCCATCTATTCTCTGCCTCCTTAGTCCCAGCTAATCAGCTAGGTCTTCTTTGGTTGCCCTGCACAGGAGAATGGAGCTGGAAAGCAGGTTAGTGGAGTGGGGAGGGAATGGGGATTTTGAAGTAACCTTTCCCTGCCACACCCACCAAGCCACACCCACAGAATTGGTAGTAAAAAAAATTGAATCCCACCAATGTATTTTAAGAATAAGAACCAGATGAAGGAGAAACCCATTTCATTGTTCTAGAGATTTGTGCTCATAGATAAAGAGATCAAAAAAATATCAGTTTCTCCTTAAACAAAATAAAATTGTCCAGCCTTATTCCTTTGGGAAAATCCAGCTCTTTCAGAATCTCTGGAGCATCTGTATAGTTATTCTGCCATTTGTATGGTTATTTTGCCATTCTTCAAAAAGGTAAGGATTTGATTTTTTTTTTTTTTCTGTTACAGAAAGGAAAAATAGAAGCCACCTGGAGGAAGACTTGAGCCAAGTCTCTTCAATGCCTTTATGAATGCCTTGTGGGGTGGGGGAAAGCCTACCTCTTTCCAGCTAATCAGTGATCTGTTCTTTTCTTTCTATTTCTGCTCTGCTCAATTAATAATTTGTCTATTCATTATCAAAGGCCATGAGGAAATAAACCTTATACACAGATCTGGTGTAATCAACTATGTAGGACAGCAATCTCAACTTTTCTAGCTCTAGGAACTGGGGATGCGAGAGGGGTTGGTTTTGCATGCATGCACACCACAGGTGGGATTCAGCCAGTTCTAGCCAGTTAGCCACCCCGAACCATTAGTTAATTGCTTATACAGTTTGTAGAACTGGCGAAAAATAAAGTGCAAGAGAGGGTTCTCTCTCTCTCTCTCTCTTTCTCTCTCTCTCTCTCTCTCCCTCCCCCCCTTCTCTCTCCCTTCAGTTAATAGCTCCAAGCAGACAGCCAAGAACCACTTAACAGTTCCAGCTGGAATGCAGCTGATACATTCTGAATTAAGTCAATAAATAACAGAAACTGACAAGATTGGGGCAGGGAAACCCATCAATCACCCATCTAGGGATTAACCTCTTCCCTTCAGGAAAAAGGACAAGATTACAAACATTTTCATTATAAAGAGTATTAAGTAATGCTTCTGTGATCAGCTGATACTCCCTGGAGTTCCCCAAGACCTTTTATAGCTGCTGCAGTGTTAACTACTTCTTGTTTCTTCCTGGGGTAAAAGATACAGGAGGGGACAATGATTCAGCTTGATCATACAGGCTGTGAATTTAATGCATGTGTGGTCCATCCAGCTGTATTGTTTCTGCTGGGAAGCACTCAATTTAGAACATAGCTAACATAGAATAATAGAGTTGGAAAGGTTAATGGCTTTTGGCAGTGCACCCAGGCTTTCAAGTGGCATGAGCAACTGCTCTTAGCTTCCCTCTCAGCTGCTGTGTTTGCTTTGGGGTTGACTTTTTTTTTAAAAAAAGGGGAAATGGCTGTTTTAAGTTTTCTGCATTGTTTTAGTGGTTCCTGGCACTGTCCTTTTGGGATATACTTCCTTGTACATTCCTTTTGGGATGTACTTCCCTCAGTCTTTTTGAAAGCCTCTAGTGATGGCTTCTCACAACTTCTGAAGCTATTCCATTGGTTGATTGGTCTCACCCTTAGGAAATTTGATGAAGCACTTTTCTGTGAGGAAATGACACTTTATGACATACTTTGACACTTTAGGACACACTTTACTTTGGGGAAATGCATCTCTTCCCTTCCATCAAGAGTCAAGGAAGGCCTAATTTGCCTTAAACAACATGGCTGTTTTGTTTCAGAAGCTTGCAGTTGGAAATTGCTGTCACCTAAGAGTGTGAAATGATGAAGAAAAGTGGCTCTACTTCACTTGATAGCTACACTTCAAAGGGTGCTTTGACCAAATCTGGTGCAAATCAACCTTGGCACTATGGAAATTAGAGTTTCTAGATGAAGAGAGAGTGTGCTGTCATTCCAGTTTGCAATTTGAGATTTGAGGGCAAGTCAGTTTGCACTTCACAATTTGATTTTATAAAAGATTGGGCTGTAATCAAACATGCAGTTTCATTATTATTATTATTTTGACAGAATGGAGTGAAAATAAGAATAGACTTATTGGAGAACATTTATTACCCCCTCCCCAATCTTCAAGTGTCCTCCAATCAAGGATTTCACTTCAATATTTTTTAAAAAAAACTTACTCCACTTGCCATCTTTTGAAAGAGAGTATGGGTGAGCAAAGGCCAATTCAAATGGCACTCACATTTTCCAGCAAAGAACCTAGTGTTTTGCTAAAGAACTAATGTATATCTAATCTTAATATAAAAGTAAAAATGTGACAAATGATTTAAAACATAAGTCCTTTCTATTCTACTCACTTATCTGGGATGGCCATTTGGCAGAATTCTACAAATTGGGTCCCACTTGGGCCCACACTGGGCCCTATCTAACAAAATGAAATTCAGTGTAAATAAAAATAAAATTTTACACTTAGGCAAAAAAACTCAATTAAATATAAAGCCCCTGTCACACTGCACCAACGGATGGAAAGAGGATGTAAAACGGAGAAAAACACTTGCCATCCATTGGTTAACGCGATGCTTCCGTTCTGTACTCACTCCGTCCGTTTTGCTTCCTCTCTATCTGTCCAGCATCCGTCTATTGACATTTCATCCGCTCAAAAAGTTTTGAGCTGCTCAAAACTTTCTGAGCAGAAAATATATCCAACGCGTCTGTTCTGCATCCGCTAGGCATACGGGGGACATCAGTTCTGCATCCGTCGGCACACGTTACATGTCTGCTACATCCGCTAGGCATCTGCTGCGCATCCGCGCAACTCACATCCGCTCCAGCAGAAAGCGTACACAGGGAGGAAGTGGAACGGACGCGGAACGGATGCACAGCGTTAGTAGCATGGACGGAGAAAGGATGAAAGCGGATGCAGCACGCAGAGAAAGCATTTAAAATGGAAAAAACGTTCGCAGACGGGACCTATCTTGGATATTAAGGATGTCTAGAGGATGCAAAAGGACACATAGGGGAAAAACTATATTGCCTATAAAAAGGGGGAGCAACTCACCTGGATCTCACTTTCAGACCAGCAGCCCTGCTGTGCAGACCTCTGCAGCCTTCATCTGCCTCTTGCTCTTCCACAGCATCCAGTCATGTCCACCTTGGATTGTAACACAGTCCTTTTGGAAGCCACCATCATTCTGCAACAGTGCGAAGCCATCTACAGGCTCTGTGAACTCTACTGCGGGAAGAAAAGGAGGCGTCCAAGAAGTGTCTGGGTCTGAAGATGGATCGTGAGAAGAGCAGAGTATGGACTGTACAACAAGCTGATGGTGGAGCTGAGGAACGAAGACCCTCGTGCATTCCAGAACTTCATGAGGATGCCTCCAGCCATGTTTGACAAAGTTGTGGAGCGGCTGAGACCCAGGTTGACCAAGCAGAGCACCAACTTCCAGCCCAGCCTGGACCCTGGGCTCAAGGTGGCACTCACTTTGTGCCACCTGGCCTCAGGGACCACTTACAGGATCATGCAGTATGGCTGGAGGGTGCCACACAACACCATCAGCACTGTGATCAGAGAAGTGGTGCAGGCCATCATCGAAGAATACATGGAGGAGCTCCTCCAGTGCCCCTCACTGAAGAAGGATGGAAGAAAGTTGCAGAGCAGTGGTATCATAGGTGGAACTTCCCCCACACCATTGGAGCCATAGATGGCAAGCACGTGGCCTTCAAAGCTCCAGCCAAGTCAGGGTCCACTTATTTCAACTACAAGGGCTTCTTCAGCATCATCCTCTTCTCCATGGTCGATGCTGACTACAAGTTCATGTACATCGATGCTTCAGGCATCGGCTCATGTTCAGATGCCCAGGTATACAACACCAGTGACCTCAAGGAGGGGCTGGAACGCAACCTCATCATGGGCTTCCCAGATCCAGACCCCCTGCCCAACGACACGCAAGATGTGCCCTACTTCATTGTGGGGGATGACGCCTTCTCCCGCACAACCTACCTCATGAAGCCCTACACTTCCAAATACCTCACCCGTGAAGAGAGGATCTTCAACTACAGGCTGTCCAGGGCAAGGCGGGTGGTGGAGAATGCCTTTGGCATCCTGGCCAACAGGTTCCAGGTACTTCTCACCACCATGCAGCATCTCCCACAGACCGTGAGGAGGATCGTGGAAGCTTGCTGCATCGTGCACAATCTCATGCGCACCCGCTACCCAGTGTTGTAGAACAGGCTCGTGGACCTCCAACAAGGCAATGGGGACATGGAGCCTGGGGAATGGAGGCAAGGGCAAAACCTGATAGACACTGAGGATGTGCCAGGCCCCAAAAGAGCCTCACGTGAAGGGAAGAAGTAGCGAAACCTCCTGAAACACTGGTGCAACTCCCTAGCTGGAGCAGTGGAGTGGCAAGACAGGATGATAGATGATTAATGGATGCTTCCTTCAGTCTGTCTCATCACACGGATGAGATTGGGCCATGTATGTTGGGTGGGCCTACAATGAACAGGCATTTAATAAAGAGTTGTTTTTATGTTCAAATGTGTGGATCAATGCTTACAGTAGTACTGATAATGAAGGGCCATAGGTTTGGAACCTGGGAGGGTGCACCCTACGGTCCCACTATGCTTGCACTGGAGGTTTATCTATCCCCACAGCTATCTCAACCCATCCCACAGCTATCTCAACCCATCTCACAGCTATCTTAACCCAACCCATAGATATCCTAACCCATCCCACAGGTATCCCTGCCCATCCCACAGCTATTACCCATCCCAAATTTATCTCTGCCCACCACACTGCTATCCTTACCCATCCCACAAGCATACAAAGGCTTAAACCACCTCTATAAGTTTCCACCAAGACTCTATTTAATAAAATAAATGAGGCAAGTGTGTGAAGCAAAGATAATCTTTATTAATAACAAGCTGTAAAAGAAAAATGACCCAAGTCAAGTGTCCAAATAAAGTCTACAGGTAGCCACCCAGTCTCTGGTACTCTTATCGGTCACTTGGAGGTGTGCCCGGTCTCAGGGATGAAGGGTCCAGGTGCTGTGGAGGTGGCTGGTGCTGGAGTGCTCGTCTGAAGCCCCACTGGGGTGCCTGGCCCCGAGAGGACAACAGGGAACGGTTTGTTGAGAAAGCTCTCAGACAGCTGGCTCAGCCCCGTGATGTTGAGAGCTCCTTCCTCCATGCCATAAGGTGTCAGTCCCAATACCGATGACAGATGTACTGAGACCGGGCTTGGCTGTGGGGTGGAGGAAGGAGCAGTGTAGTGGGGCTGTCTGGTCTGCAGCTATGTGAGGATTGGCGTGTGTGGCATCGGTGATGTGGGTGGCATAGGTGTCGTCGGTGGCATCAGTGGAACTGGTGGCAATGGTGGTGTCCAATGAGCCTGTTCCTGGACTGGGAAGGGCTGCTGCCTGTGCTACTGGACCTCCTGGTAGCCATAGCCCTGGTAGGTGAGGGTCTGTGGAAAGCCTTGGAATGGGAGGGACATCACCTGGGGTGGAGGAGCAGACCTGGGCTGGGTGGGAGTAGTTTCAGCTTGGTCTGGAGGGTTGTGAAGCAGATCAGTGATCCGGTCCTTCACCACCTGGTCCTGGGGTTCCGCCATGTCCGTGAGGGTCTGGTTGTCATAGGTGAGGAAGGGCTTGCAGTTGGAGGATGAGGAGTCGGTGTGGACCAACTGAGAGAGGAGATCTATGCTTCTCCGGATGGTGTCCCTGATCTCCAGCAGGACAGTGTGGCTCTGCCCCTCCTGTCTGGCTCTCTGCCTTTCTGTGGAGGTGGAGCTGGGGGTGGATGTGGGTAGGACTGTGGTGGAAGTGCTGTCTCCTTTCTCCCACTGTGCCAGGGAGTCCCCCACACACTCCGCCACAGTTAAAACAGCTGTCCGCGGGTTCTCCGCCGTGGGATGCTCCACAGAAACCTGCCTGGAGACAGGAGCTGACTCTCGGCCGGAAGAGGACTGGCTCTCAGCAGGCTGCCGGAGAGAGAGGGTTGTGAGAGGGGCTGTTCCTCGGTGGCAGATCTCACCCTCCAGGAAGCTGTACTTGGCCATGACGTAGGTCTCTCTGTCCATCAGCTTGACCGTGGCCTGGCCAGATTTCTTGAGTTGCAGCTTCCCGTACCAGATGTGCATATGTTTCCACCAGCTGAGGAGCACCTCCGATGTGTAGCCCAGTCTCTCCGCCTTCTCTCTCCAAGCAGCCTGCTTCCTTTTGGTGTCCCTGTAGAGCCTGTGTCCCTTCCGCCATAGATACTCATTCTCTCTCAGCGACTCCAGCACCTCATCCTCGTGTTCCTCCTCAATGGAGTGTTGTCTCCTCTCCCGTTCTCGCATATGCCTCTTCCTCCCTTTGGCAGGACCAGATGGGCCCTCATCACAGGGGCTTCCAGGTTGTAGGGGCTGCTCCTCCACACCACCACCACCAGCAGCACCAGCAGGATCATCATCATCATCAGTAGCAGCAGCAGCAGCGCCAGCAGCACCAGCAGGACCAGGATCAGCAGCAGCAGCACCATCAGGACCAGGATCATCATCAGCAGAGTAAGCACCAGCAGCGCCAGCAGCGCCAGCAGGACCAGGAGCATGAGCAGGACCAGGAGCACGAGTAGGACCAGCAGGATGAGCAAGACCAGGAGCACGAGCAGGATCAGCAGGACCAGCAGGACCAGCAGGACGAGGAGCAGCTACAGCAGAGTAAGCACCAGCAGAAGCACCGCCAGAAGCTGCATCATCAGCTCCTCCAGAAGCAGCTTCAGCAGAAGCACCACCGCCAGAAGCAGCATCAGCAGAGTAAGCACGAGCAGAAGCACCACCACCATAAGCATCATCATCAGCTCCTCCAGAAGCAAAAACAGCAGAAGCCCCAGCCTCAGAAGAGTGAGCCCGTGCTGCAGAAGCCCCAGCAGAAGCAGAGTGAGGGCCAGGGGGCGGGAGGATGGCCCTGTCCCTCTTGCCAGGGCTGGCTGGCAGCAAGGCTGGCAGGCAGGCTGGCAGGCTGGCAGGCAGGCAGGCAGGCAGGCTGGCAGAAAGGCTGGCCGGAAGGCAGAACGCTGTATCCGTTCCGCTTCCACTTTGCTGCGGTCCCCCGGAAGCCTTGCGGATGTGCCATCCACTTCCATCCACTTCCATCCGGTAGGCTTCCATTCCACATCCGCTTTACATCCACCCTGCGTCCTCTCCCCGTCCATTCCTTTCCGTGTTGTCCGCTCTGGTTATGCAAATTCAGGGCACTTTTGAGAGCAGATAACAACGGATGGAACATTTTTCTCGTCCGCTGTGTCCTTTTTACTAACTTTTTGCATCCGTCAGCCAGTGTGACAGGGCCTTAAGCCAAAAGTGTCTGGCGGCAGCCAAAAAAGCCAATGCAAACCTTGGCTGCATTAATAGAGCGATAGAATCAAGATCATATGAGCAATATAGGTATAGACTACTAGGTGAAATATAGCTTAATGCTCGAAGGATCTTGGAGTCTTAACTGCTCGAAGGATCTTGGAGTCTTAACTGCTAGAAGGATCTTGAAGTCCTGGTAGACTATCAATTTAAGTATAAGCCAACAGTGTGTGGTGGCAGCCAAAAAAGCCAATGCAATCCAAGGCTGCATTAATAATGGGATAGAATCAAGATCACATGAAGTTCCAATACCACTTTACAAAGCTTTAGTAAGACCACACTTGGATTAATGCATGAAATTCTGGTCCCCACCACATAAAAGAGTGCAGAGAAGAGCAATAAAAATGATTAGGGGGCTGGAGGGTGAACATATGAAGAATGGTTACAGGGATTGTATATATTTAGTCTAATGAAAAGAAGGGGTGACATGATAATATTGTTCCAATGTTTGAGGGGATCCTACTTGGATGAGGGGGTCAAACTATTTTCTAAAGCACCAAAAGCCAAGAGAAGAAACAATGTTCGGCAACTAACTAAGGAGAGAAACAACCTAGAACTAAGGAGAAATTTCCTAAAAATGAGACCAATCAACCAACAGAAAAACTTGCCTTCAGAAATTGTGGATGCTCCATCACTGGAGGCTTTCAGAAAGAGACTGGACAATCATTTGGAAAAAGGGACAAGTGAAGCCTGATCAAAACAGCAACAACAACAATGACAACAACAATGATGATAATGATAACAACAACAACAACAACAACAATAGTAGTAGTAGTAGTAGTAGTAGTAGTAGTAGTAGTAGACCAATGAGTTCACTAGGATGTATTCACAGGCTGCTTTTTCTTTTTATTGCAAAAATTTTAAAAAAACAACTGGGGAAAGAAAGGACTCTTGCAACTCCTTTTTAAAAAAATCAACAGGCAGGAAACAGAGCTATGCAATGAGAGTGAAATCATTATTATGGGGTTCTAATTCTTCCTACAGGCATAAGTATCACTTTTCCTCAATACAAACTTTATACTTCTTAGTAATGAATACATTAATTGAAGGTAATCAAATTATGGAATGTAAGCAAGTCTTATTTTCATCTGGCCATGAAGGAACATTCAAATATGCTTCTCCTTAGACCAGAGGTGTCAAACTCACGTCACGTGCTGGCTCCGCCCCCGGCCAATATGTCCCAATATGTCACGTGATGATGTCGTGACAATGCGAGTTGTCTTAGACTCTGGATGGATTCATTAACATTGTAGGCCAAGTCTATAGCAGGGTTATCAAACTCAAGTCCCGGAGCCTTGATGCGGCCCCTCAATGAAATCAAGTTTGACACCTCTGGTCTATTGAATCAGGCTCCTTAAATAAATCCCAATTAATCAAAGGAAGCAACTTTAATATGTGTGTACTTCATCACTTAGACTTTGTCAGCCAGCATGGTTAAGGTCTATGAGCTGTATTCCATTGCTGTACATTTATTTTTGGGGGAAAATAATAGCATTAATATTTCTCTAATGTGGGCAACTTTAAGATTGTGGACTTCAACTCCTAGAATTCTCCAGCCAACTTAAAGTAGCTGGGTTTGAGAAATGCTGATCGAGATTATAGAACATAGAATTACAATTGAAATTGCAACTATATTGGTATCATAATTATAAGGTCAGATTTTTATTATACCTTTATTACTTTCTGAAGTAAGTAACTCAAGGTGGCAAATGTACCTAAAACTCCCTCCTCTTATTTTCCTCGCAATAACAATCCTGTGAAGTGAGTGACTGACTCCTCCTCACCCACCTGGATTTCTTGGCTAAAGTGGGATTTGAACTCACAATCTGCTGGTTTATAAACCAGCAACTTCACCACTACATTAAACTGGCAACAAACAGTCAGGATACCTGCAGCTATTTCAAACAAAAACATGCAGGGAAAAGAAATGATTTCTCAGTTTTGGCCCCAAACAAGAAATGTATCTTGTTTCTGTTATTAGCCAGCATGACAAAAGTCCTTGAGATTTGCTCCACGTATCTCAGAACTGCACTTGGGAAGTACAAAAGATAATATCTTCATCATGATTGAGTCTATTGTCCATTATATTGGGGAAAGTATATCTTTTATTGGCAAAGTGGGAGTATACATGAGATGAACAGAACTGCTATCATAAATGCACTCTGCAAAAAATGTATTATAAGCAGAATTGAATAGCTGCGGATAACTTTATTTTTTTTTAGAAAAACCGGTCACACTATTTTTTAGGACAATTATTGATTTATTTTATGTTCGGTAACTACCTTCTGCTTAAAAAATGTCCCAGAGCATTCCAGAAAAAAACATAAAGCATTAGAGACCATACAATAAATTTCAGCTCCATGAAATCTTTGAGCCAAATCATACTATCTTCACGAAATTTTGGTGATTGTATTCCCTGTCTGGAGCACCAGCACAGAGTAACAACAATTCCATCACACTATGGAAGGTGAGGTGGGGGTCTCAGCAGAACACTTCAAGTTGATCTCAAGTTGTGGAAACTTTAAGCATTGGGTCTGAAGTTGTATTCAGTTTTGTACACTAGTAGGGATAGACTTTCTTTAATTACTGCAATTGGGACCCGCAACTCCATCGCTAAGCAATGTGGAAATTATACAAGAGACCTCATGTGACTATCACTTGTGATTTTATCCCCAGTTTCTCTGTTGACTCTGCTTGACTTTGAAGCATGCAAATGGTGAAAACATGACTTCAGGATGCTGTGATACAGAGGTGGCATTCAGCAGGTTCTGACCAGTTCTGGAGAACCAGTAGCGGAAATATTGAGTTGTTCGGAGAACCAGCAAATAATACCTCTAAGTGGAGATTTTCCAGTGTCCTTCCCCTGCCACGCCCACCAAACCACACCCACAGAACAGGTAGTAAAAAAAAACCATTGAATCCCACCACTGCTGTCATAGTCATAAACACCCCCGGTTGTGAAATGCCTGACTCTTGAATGCAGGGCTGTGGGGACACTGTGAAGGATGTAAATATGAGGACTGCTTGTAAAGGTACTTTTACAGCAGTGCCATAGCTCCAAATGGTTGCAAAATAGGGCAGTAGTTCCAGGAGGTTTACCTGTAGAAACATCTTAAGAGCAGGGGTGTCAAACTTGATTTCATTGAGGACTGCATCAGGGTTGTGACTTTAGGTGGAGGCAGGGGGGCATGGTCAAGGTGGACATGGCCAACTCAATATCACTCATGTCGGGGGCACCTGTGGTGGCCTGAGTTCTCTGGCAGAGAAAACAGGCTCCTGTGACAGCCTCCTGTAACCCTCTCCCTGCAAAAACAGAACGGCGTGCAGCCCCCCTGAGCTCAATTTTTGCAGGCCACTCTTTTGCTGTTTCCAGGGCAACTTCATGGGCCAGATCTGAGCACCCTGCAGGCCTGATCCATCCCCTGGACCTTGAGTTTGACACCCCTGTCTTAAGGCCGTGTCACACTGCCCAAAGGATTGAAAAAGGACACAACGGAAGAGAAAAATGTTAGATCCGTTGTATCCGCGCTCAAAAGGGGTGAAAATTTGCATAATTGGGGCGGACAACACAGACGCGGGGAGGACGCAGGGCGGATGCAAAGCGGATGTGGAATGGAAGCACAGTGGATGGAAGCGGATGGAAGCAGATGGCGCGTCTGCTAGGCTTCCGGGGGGCCTCAGCAAATCGGACGCGGAACGGAAAAAGCAGATGCAGAACGGATGCACAGCGGATGAAGCGGATGCAGAGCAGAAGCCTAGCGGATGCACAGCTGAAGCCTAACGGATGCCTGGCGTTAATTGCGCATGCGGGGGGGATGCATTGCGCAAGCCCTCCGGATATAAAGGGAAGCAGCTCGCACGTGGCCAGCATTCCAAGGAAAGACCTGCTGCTGGATACCTCGAGTTCTTGCCTGCATGTCTGCCTGCAAGCCTTGCTGCCAGCCTGCCTCCCAGCCTGCCTCCCAGCCTCCTAGGCAGCCTTCCTGCCAGCCTTGCTGCCAGCCTGCCTTCCAGCCTCCCTTCCAGCCTTGCTGGCAGCCTGCCTTCCAGCCTCCCTAACAGCCTTGCTGCCAGCCTGCCTCCCAGCCTCCCTGCCAGCCTTGCTGCCAGCCTGCTTCCAGCTCCCTGCCAGCCAGTCTGTCTGCCAGCCTTGGTGCCTGCCTTCCTGCCAGCCTTCCTGCCAGGCTTCTAACAGGCTTCCTTCCAGGCTTCCTGCCAGCCTTGGTGCCTGCCAGCCTTCCTGCCAACCTCCCTGCCAGCCAGCAACCCCACAACCATGGGGAAGAAGCGAAAGTCTCAGCAACCTGCCGCCATCCCTGGCAAGAGGGACAGGGCCACCGTCCTGCCCCCTGTCCCTGACTCTGCTTCTGCTGGGGCTTCTGCTGCTTGGGCTCGCTCTTCTGTTGCTGGAGCTTCTGCTGTAGCTGCTCCTGGAAGTGGTGCTTCTGCTGCGTACTCTGCTGAAGCTGCTCCCGGTCCTGCTGGTCCTGCTGGTCCTGCTCATTCTGCTCGTGCTCCTGGTCTTGCTGACCCTGCTGCTGGTGCTTACTCTGCTGCTGCTCATCCTGGTCTTGCTGCTGCTGCTGCTGCTGCTGATGATGATGATCCTGCTTATGATCCTGCTGGTGATTATGCTGATGAAGATGATGATGATGCTGATTATGATCCTGCTGGTGATGATGCTGATGCTGATGCTGGTGGTGGTGGTGTGGAGGAGCAGCCCCTACAACCTGGAAGCCCCTCTGATGAGGGCCCATCTGGTCCTGCCAAAGAGAGGAAGAGGCGTATGCAACAACAGGAGAGGAGGCATTACTTCATTGAGGAAGCGCACGAGGATGAGGTGCTGGAGTGGCTGAGAGAGAACGATTATCTGTGGTGGAAGGGACACCGGCTGTACAGGGACACCAAGCGGAAGCAGGCTGCTTGGAGAGAGAGGGCGGAGAGTATGGGCTACACTTCAGAGGTGCTCCTCAGCTGGTGGAAGCACATGCACACCTGGTACGGGAAGCTACACCGCAAAAAATCTGGCCATGCCAGGGTTAAGCTGACGGACAGAGAGCCCTACGTCATGGCCAAGTGCAGCTTCCTGGAGGGTGAGGTCCGCCACCGAGGAGCACCAGGAGCCCAAATATCTACCCTCTCTCTCCGGCAGCCTGCTGGGAGCCAGTCCTCTGGCGGCCGAGAGTCAGTCCCTGTCTCCATGCAGGTATCTGTGGAGCGTGCCACGGCAGAGAACCCCCGGGCAGGTGTTGAAAGCATGGTGGAGAGTGAGGAGGACTCCCTGGTGCGGTGGGAGAAAGGAGACATCGAGTCCACCGCTGCAGAAGCCGCATCCACCCACACCTCCACCACCACAGTAAGGCAGAGAGCCAGACCGCAGGAGGGGCAGAGCCACAAGGTCCTGGAGGAGATCAGGGACACCATCCGCACCAGCATAGGTCTCCTCTCTCAGCTGGTCCCCATCGAATCCTCCTCCTCCAACCGCAAGCCCTTCCTCAATTATGTCAACCAGACCCTCAAGGAGATGGCGGATCCCCAGTACCAGGTGGTGAAGGAGAGGATCACCATGCTACTTAACAACCCTCCAGACCCAGAGGCACCTGCTCCCACCCAGTCCAGGTCTGCTCCTCCACCCCAGGTGATGTCCCTCCCATTCCAAGGCTTCCCATAGTCCCTCACCTACCAGGGCTACAGCTACCCGGAGGTCCAGCAACACAGACAGCAGCCCTTACAAATGCAGGAACAGAGTCATCGGGCGACACCGTTGCCACCGGTTCCAATGATGCCACCGATGCCAACCACGACAGTCCTCACCCCGCTGCAGAGCAGGCAGCCCCACTACACTGCTCCTTCCTCCATCCCACAGCCAAGCCCGGCCTCAGTACATCTGTCATCGGTACTGTGGTTGACACCCCATGGCATAGAGGAAGGAGCTCTCAACATCACGGGTCTGAGCCAGCTGTCCGACACCTTCCTCAACACACTGTCCCCTGTTGTCCTCTCGGGGCTAGGCACTCCAATAACACCTCAGACCAGCACTGCAGCAGCACCCACCTCCACAGCACCTGCTCCCTAACACCTTAGACTGGGCACACACCTCCGAGTGACCAAGAGGAGCGCAAGAGACTGGCTGCCTGGATATTTGTGGACTTTATTTGGACACTTGACTTGGGTCATGTTTATTTTACATGTTTATTTATTAATAAAGTTTATCTTTGTTTCACACACTTGCTTCATTAATATTTTCTATAAAGTCTGGGTGGAAACTTTTAGAAATGGTTTAGCCTTTGCATGCTTGTGGGATGGGTTAAGATAGCAGTGGGATGGGAAGGGATACCTGTGGGATGGGCAGGGATACCTATGGGATGGGTAATAGTTGTGGGATAGATAAACCTCCAGTGCAAGCATAGTGGGAATGTATGGTCCACCCTCCCAGGTGCCACCCCTATGGCCCTTCATTATCAATTACAATGTAAGCATTGATCCACACATGTCAACATAAAACACAACTCTTTATTAAACGCCCTGTTCATTGTAGTCCAAACAAACATACATGGCCCAATCTCATCTGTGTGATGAGACAGGCTGAAGGAAGCATCCATTAAGCATCTACCATCCTGTCTTGCCACTCCACTGCTCCAGCTGGGGAATTGCACCAGTGTTTCAGGAGGTTGCGCTGCTTCTTCGCGTCACGTGAGGCTCTGTTGGGCCCTTGCACATCCTCAGTGTCTATCAGGTTTCGCCCTTGCCTCCATTCCCCAGGCTCCATGTCCCCATTGCCTTGCTGGAGGTCCACGAGTCTGTTCTGCAACACTGGGTAGTGGGTGCGCATGAGATTGTGCAGGATGCAGCAAAGTTCCACGATCCTCCTCACGGTCTCTGGGCGATGCTGCATGGTGGTGAGAAGTACCTGGAACCTGTTGGCCAGGATGCTAAAGGCGTTCTCCACCACCCGCCTTGCCCTGGACAGCCTGTAGTTGAAGATCCTCTCTTCACAGGTGAGGCATTTGGAGGTGTAGGGCTTCATGAGGTAGGTTGTGAGGGAGAAGGCATCATCCCCCACGATGAAGTAGGGCACATCTTGCGTGTCGTTGGGCAGGGGGTCTGGATCTGGGAAGCCCATGATGAGGTTGTGTTCCAGCCCCTCCTTTTTTTTTTTTTTTTTATAAAGTTTTTATTAATTTTCTACAAACAGACAAACATACAAAACATTAAAAACATCTACTCTCATATATACTTCCGGTGTATCGGTTGGTTCATCAGTTTTGTGCATTCATTTTATAGTGTCAATTACAATTATATTGCATAACCACTCATATTGTCAATCCATATTCTAATATTACTAAA